>LGRX02007320.1:77606-122457 GCA_001247695.2 Cymbomonas tetramitiformis | reverse complement strand
AAGATTGCCAGATGGTTCCTCAACGTCCTTCCTAAGTCCAGAGTCACGAAGAAGAGGCTAGAATACACAGGAGTCAGCCCTGATATTTGGAATGAAGTTCTGAACGAAAGCGACAAAGTACTTCCTTCTTCGCTTTGCCCATGGCCCGCTCAAGACCCTCCTTATCATCAGAGTGATGTTGAGCCTCATCATGGTGGTCACCACGACACGACAATCGCCAACGCAAATTCCAAGCCCTTCATAAGCACCGTGAAATGGCCCAAAGTTCTTACACTCATGGGATACCTCCCTCCTCGTTTTGGTACTGTCCTCAACACGATAGGTGTTCCCCGTGGCAAGATTAAACCTCTCCTTAAAAAACTTTCAAGAATTTGTAGGCAACACACAAAAAATAGGCGAGACGTGTTTCTGTCAAACACCACCACCACCTTAAACACTGACCCGCATACAGTTGACATCTCGAGCAGTGAAACCATGACAGAAACAGAAGTTGTGCAACAGTCAAACGACTTCCTTCAAACCCTCCTGCAATAATTTTCAAAAGTCTTGCAATATTAGATGGTTCCGTGTCCCCAAGGGGAGGGGCCGTCCCCCCTCTCCTCCCCTCCACCCCCCCCTCTCCCCCGCCCACCTTGACCCCCTTCCTCAACGTCTCCAAATACCCCCTTAATTCTTCGACTTCCCTCCCCACCGCTCAGATTCAGCCACCCCTCCACTCACCCGGCCATGGCTGCTTCTCCATCTTCTAGAGTTTTTTTTGCCTAGCACTTAGCTTTTTCTCTAGATGTCACCCTGCTGAAAAGTGGGCTGAGCCCCTTTGTGGGCGCGCTATAGCAGAGGGAGTAGCCCCTGGTGTTTTCACTAGCCTTCCAGGGGCAAGCGGACATGTTCGCCGTCCGCATCCCTGCGGGCGTGGACCCTCATGGACCCATCGAGGATTTCAACGCCGCGCTCAAGGCTGCGAGAACGAGGGCAGCGCTTTTGGCCGAGGACGTGAAGTCGCTTTTCATCAAAGCACTCGACACCACCTTCTACCAGCCGGTGGTGTCCCGCTTGCTTCTTCACGACCAACGAGCCGCCCACGACCTACTCACAATCCAGCAATGGGTACGTGAGTGCTACGGCGAGCACGTGCGGGCGGGCACCGCCACCGCGTCCGCACACCGGTACGCCCACGGCACGCACTTCATGGAGAAGGACAACGGTGATTTGGACGCGACCTCGCGACGGGTGAGCTCGCGGACTTGAGGACGATGGTCCTCGACTTGAAGCGGCAATTGGCCGCCTTTCTCGCCACCGCCGAGTCCGAGCCGTCTCCACGGGGGTTCACTCCTCGCGCGGACAAGCCGGACCGCCGCGTCAAGACCCGCTTCGCGGCCTCGCCCCTCCCCAAGGGGGGAAATTGGTCTCAAACCGTACAGTATCCAAGAAGGTGGCTTTCCATCGCGACACCGGTGCGACGATCCCGTACTGCCAGAATCAGGTCTAAGGGAAAAGCGCGGCATTGGCATCGGGACTGCCCGAACGGTGGCAGGACCGGGCTCTCGGCCTACGCTTTCGCTGAGGAGGCCGAGAGCTCCGTGCTTGCCGCGAAGTTCCAACATGCCATCGACCACGACGACGCCGTGGAGTTCGACGCGCTTTGCATGCTCGCGGGCGGGAAGCCGGAGATCTTCACTGACCTCTCCGCGTGCTCGTTCTGCGAGGTGGACGGTGAGGCCCTCGTGTCCGCCGTCACCGAGTTCTCTGAGTTGGCGCGCACGGCTGGGGAAACCACTTTCAATGCCAACACCTTCACCGCCAACATGCCGGTGGTGTCGGAGCCGGTCACGCACTCTCCGCCCGCGTCGGTTGAATCCGAGGAGGAATGGACCGGACCGCCGAACCCCTTCTGCCCTCCTGCCTGTCACTGCCCTCCTGTGATGGACTACGAGCCCGCGACCTACGCCACGAGAGACGATGACGACGAGGATGCCTCGGTGGCACTGCCGCGGCCACGGTACGGCTGTGGGAACGGCATTCCGGGCTTCGGGAGGTCTCTTCTCACTTCGTCCTTGGTATGTGCACTATTTGTGATTTGTGCCACCGCCGCACCGCACACCGTTGCCGGTGTCGGTGGTGCCGATGCGCGCTCATGCACGGCTCCGCCGGTCGGTGGTGCTACGTGGACTGCCTCTACAGTCACAACTACGGGAGCTTCACCGACTGCAATGCTTCATGACGATCTTGGCGACGCGGTGGGAGGTGCGTACACGGATGCTATTCCGCCACGGCGACATGCACGGTATCGGGAGTTGCGGCAAGGATTCCGCACTCTCCGCAATGTACCGCGGCCGCCAGAGCTATATGACCCCGACCCACCAGTTCCGCCGTCACCGCCTTACCCGCCACCGCCGTACTCGTCCGATGACGAGGAGCCGAGCTCCGGTGACCATGCGGCTGTGATCGAGGATTCAGAAATTTCTTCTACGAACGATTTACCACCGGCCCCGGAGGCCGGCAACTACTTCACCCTCACGCTGCTCCGGGCCGGACCGCCAGTCCCGCAGACCTCTAGTGGCTGAGATTGATCACACCGCGCCTGCCTAGAGATTAGCTGTTCGTTAGCCTCCTAGATGTGCAGAGGAGCTCTATGAATTTGAGCTGTGTTTAGGGTTTTAGCAATTAACAGCAGTATCTGACAACCTTTGCTGTGACCTGGGACCGCCCTGACCGAGAGTACAGGCCCCCAGCGTGTGCTACAGTTTCCTCCTGAAGTAGGGAGTTTGTTTGCTTCGTTTCACTACTAGCTCCGGTCACCACTCTAGGTGGTGTGCTGGATGTGACACAACACCGACAGTTTAATCTGTCACTTGTCACTTCCTAAAGTAGGCTGGGTGACCGTCACCAGTAGTCGGGAAACTCCCGTTAGTATTTATGGGTATCTCCCTTTTATCAATCTGACTTTTACCGTTCTGATTCCGGAAACCCTGAACCCAGGGTTTATTTCCGGTTATCTATATATTCACTCCGAACTATATATATCTAACATCCGCGAGGACGTTCTTGGTGACAAGAAACACCATTTCCGCGGTACGGACGACGTTGGCCTTCTGTCCGACCTGGTGGTGCAGCTACGTACAGAGTTCGAGTCGGCTGGACTGGAGCTGAAGTCCTTTATTTGATCTCGACGACCCCCTTACCCCGGTTGTGAGCCGGGTGAATGGCCTTCTGTACGACGTGCTGGCTCTCGTGGTGGAGAAGCACAGCAACGCGTATGTCTGGCTCACTGGTACGGATGCTTCGTCTGACCGAGATGGCCGGCGAGCTTTGGTCGACATCATCAAGGGTTGCGTACCGGTGGCGCTACGGGAGTCGCAGCAGGAGGAGCATGCGGCCTTACGTTACCCCGCAAACGTAGACCCGCAGCCGATTTTGGCGCGGGAACAACGTTTGGTGCGGGATAACAAGGCCTCCGACTGGACACCTACGGAGGCTACGCGGAAGCTAAGTCTGTACACCAGGCTTGACCCGGCGTTCTACGCTGCGGTTAAGGTGCGCTACCCCATGGCTGCTGATGACTTGGCCCATGTACCGTTGGCCTCACTCCGCTCCATGGTGGTAGAGATCTACCAGGCTTGGGCTCAGACTGACACGGGGAAGGCAGCTTCTGGCGCGGACGGCATCATCTCCGCGCACCTCTCCAGCAGCGAGTACGACGCGGAAAAATATTTAATTTAGATTATTTCTTTCTGATTTTAGATTAACTCATTTTCATGTTGATTTTAGATTAAGTTTTCTTGATGTCATCCGGCTATGACCGGTGGTCCTTTTCACGACTCGTGTTCAAATAATGTGCACACAGGTCAAACGCTCTCGTTCCCGCTGGTGCCACCTCCCGCTGCTGCCTCCAAAAAGCTTTAAGAAGGTTTGTCTCGCTTGTGATAATGGTGGGCGCCGTTGTAATAGACACTCACGGCGTGTTCTGCTTGAAAAAAAGGCCCCTGTACTTCTTCTATATCCTAAACCCTTTGACTTGCCTTTTACCGCTGCACGCGACCGGCAAGCATCTTTGAAACTTCCGAGTTTCAAAGATGCGTTTTGTATTTTGGGTGCACCCTAATTTTACAAAACGGCCGAGCGCTTCCCGTTTGTGCGGGATATTCACATTTATTCCATGGAATATTTCATATGGATTAACACACATAAGCACGAAGGCATCGGCCACGCATCTTTGAAACTAACGAGTTTCAAAGATGCGTTTTTTGTCATTTGGGTGCGCATACCCAAATAACAAATCAGCCGAGCGCTTCCCGTTGGCGTGGGGTATCCAACGCTTGAATGTTGAATATTCATTGTAATATGAGTTAGCAAGCGAGGTTGCAAAGGCATCAGGACAGAATCTACGAAACTGTCCTATGCCTTTGCCTTTGGGTTTGGGTTCGAACGTGACACCCAAACCCAAAGATGCCAAACAGCCGAGGGCTTCCCGTGCGTCCTAGAGCACGAAACTTGGCACGAATACTACCATGGTACATATATTTAAGTTACCAGAAGCTCAAGGCTTCAAGTTACTTGTGCGCGAAACGCGCAATTTATTTCTAAGGCAGATGTTTTGGGTTTGGGTTCGAACGTGACACCCAAACCCAAAGATGCCAAACAGCCGAGGGCTTCCCGTGCGTCCTAGAGCACGAAACTTGGCACGAATACTGCCAAGATACATATATTTGAGTTACCAGAAGCTCAAGGCTTCAAGTTACTTGTGCGCGAAACGTGCAATTTATTTCTAAGGCAGATGTTTTGGGTTTGGGTTCGAACGTGACACCCAAACCCAAAGATGCCAAACAGCCGAGGGCTTCCCGTGCGTCCTAGAGCACGAAACTTGGCACGAATACTGCCAAGATACATATCTTTGAGTTACTTGAAGCTCAAGGCTTCAAGTTACTTGTGCGCGAAACGCGCAATTTATTTCTAAGGCAGATGTTTTGGGTTTGGGTTCGAACGTGACACCCAAACCCAAAGATGCCAAACAGCCGAGGGCTTCCCGTGCGTCCTAGAGCACGAAACTTGGCACGAATACTGCCAAGATACATATATTTGAGTTACCAGAAGCTCAAGGCTTCAAGTTACTTGTGCGCGAAACGCGCAATTTATTTCTAAGGCAGATGTTTTGGGTTTGGGTTCGAACGTGACACCCAAACCCAAAGATGCCAAACAGCCGAGGGCTTCCCGTGCGTCCGAGAGCACGAAACTTGGCACACATACTGCCAAGATACATATCTTTCAGTAACTTGAAGCTCAAGGCTTCAAGTTACTTACTTGTTTTCAAGCAGAACACGCCGTGAGTGTCTATTGTGGCAAAGATGGCAAATAATAAAAGTCATTATGCGGAAAGAGTCGTTATTCACGGCCGTGACTTTTAGATTCACGGCCGTGAATCTTTCCGAATGGAACCAAAAACCGTTTAATCGAACGGTTTTTGGTTCCATTCGGACATATGGACATCACGGCAAGACAACTCTTCAGTGTAATATTTCGCATGGCATGGCAATAGCTCAACAGGTACAGTACAGCGTCATGGATGCATGCACCGGTAATAGCCGGATGACATCAAAAAAACTTAATCTACAATCAACATGAAAATGGGTTAATCTAAAATCAGAGAGAAATAATCTAAATTAAATAGCCTACCGTACGACGCCCTCCTCGTGAAGATCACCGAGCTGAAGGAATTGGTACAGCGGCAGCACGGGGAGGGCGCTCCGGTGGTGCGGCAACAGCGGGTACAGCAACGGCAGCAGCAGCAGCAGCGTGCGCAGCATCCGAAGGGCTTCCGTATGGGGCAGCACAAGGCGCCGCCCGTGGGATTCGACCGGGAAGACCAGCGAGCGAAGCCGTTCTGCGGCAGGTGCAAGAAGGCGGGCAAAGGTGAGAGCTACCATTTCTACCGCGACTGCCCGTTGAGCGGGCGCCAACACCCGCCCACTTCCGCCGCGGCATTCTGCATTCCTATCGACGAGGAGGACGCGGAGGGGGTGCATGCGCTTGTCATGTGTGCGCTCTTCCAGCAGGCAGCGGACGATGGCGCGGAGTCCTTTGCTCGTACGGCCGCCGCGTACGGGCCGCCTGCGGTGCTTTGTGCGGGAGCGGTGGGCGGCATCGACGTGTCCGCCTACGGCTTCGCGGTGGAGCAGCAGTCGGCTTCCGACGAGCCCGTACGTAGGAAACGACATTCTCCGACGGCTCGACGATCTTGCCGCGGAGGTTCACTCCGCGGCCAATCACCAGGTGCACTTCACACACGCATCTTTCCCGCCTCCTGACGGCATCGAGCAGCAGGCTTCGGCTCTGGTGTGCGGACCCGCCGCGGCGGGGACCACGCCGGAGGAGCAGGGTTCCGGCAGGTGGTGCGGCGGCATCGGCACCCGCCGTGCCGGCCCCTGCTATGCCTGTCTCGCGGGGGAAGGATGTGAAGCCCGCGCCACTGCAATCGGCGCGGGTGACCACCACAGCGGAGACGGACGGTGAGTTCGCTGGGTTCGTTCAAACCGTGAACCACGCCGCTATCGGGCAGGTTGATCTCACGGGTTACGACACGGACGACTACGAGGACCTCGCCGACGGCAGCTTCATCGTGAAGCCGCGGGCTCCGGCCATTTCGGCAAATCATGCGTCGGAGTCCGCGACCCACGTGCCCCAGTCTGGTGGTGCATCCCGCACCTACGGTTGTGGCAAGCCGCCATGGGGCTTCCCCGCACACGCGGGCCCGTGGGGGTTTCATTACTTCGTCGCTCTCTTTCTTTTGATCTCGATCAGGGGAGTGGGAGCTGCCGCCTACACGGCGGTCAATGACATCGACTCTGTGCAGGTATCGGGTCGGGCTGCACCGCAGCCTGTGCTGTGCAGGGGGGATTTATGAATCTACCCTGGTATGTCCGAGCTGGGCCCCGTCACTCTGGATGCAGTACTGCACTCCCTGGGTGCTGCGACGGTGGTTCACCGGCCGCCTGACCCACTGGAGAGCAGTGCTGCAAGCTACTACCGTGGACATTGTGGTGACGGTGCCCCTCTGAACTTTGACCCCGAGTAGCTTTTCTTCTGGCTCTGGCAGTACACCACTCTGGTGGTGTACTGAGATGTACTTTGACCTCAACATGGTCTTCAATTTGGTTTTATGCTTTCTACTTTGACAACTACAATCTTTAATCTGGTTTGCTGACACAGTGCTTTTCAGTAGTTTAGCAGGACCCGAGTGCCTGTATGTTTCTGCTCTTGTGCCGGCTAGAGGGTTCCAATTTGTGTATCAGAATAGCACAGTTGGATTCGCAGTTAGGTTTGTCACCCTAGCTCCTCCCCTAACTTATCTTAACATCTCTGACTTACCTGTCAGTCACCACCCACAGTGCTGGGGTGGTGTGTTGAAATCTGTATAGGCAGCCCTGACCGGGAGTCCCGGTGCAGGCCCCTGTGACAGATTCCTAGGTAGCCAACATTGGACCTGTGACTGATCCGTAAGCCCGTGCTGTGACACATTAAGGTGTCACAGGTAGCTAGGACCGAGACCGTTCCGACTCCGTGACCGTTCCGGGTATATCTAGCTTAGGGTTTATTTCTTATGAGAGTTTTATCTATATTGGTTCACTGACTGTCTGATATCTTGAACCGGGATATTCCAGTATGTCCTTGTCGTGGTACCCTTCCGAGGGGTACTGCCTCTTTGAGGGCGTCGAGGACTCTCGTCTGTGGCTGGCTCTATTTTTTGTCCATTGCCTTGGGGCTTTTTCACCTGCCGGGGAACTTTGCACGATGGGATGTGGTTGTCCTTGTGGTACCCTTCTTCCGGGTATTCGTGCCTCTTTGCTGGGTTGCCTATAACCTCACATGCCCACGGTTATAACCGATTTTCGAGTCTGCGGTAAATTATATTTTGGTTGATTAGGGGTCTTAAGCAATCTCACGGTTATAACGGGATATTAACGATTTGATATTTTATGCGTCGTATCAAGGCTCTTTGAAATTTGAATGCACTATACACAAAAGTTGAAGGTGAAGGCAAAAGCTGACAGTTGCATATTTATAAAGGGCGAGCGGCGGGGCAGTAGGGCACAACCCTTTATTACATGTTACCAATTTATCACGTATATTACAGAGAGGATGGGGTTGGTTGCTCGCACAATTAAGATGCAACAAAGTCTAAGAATTTCAAAATCTAGAAAGTCAACACCTCCAGAGTTGTCACGGTCCAGTCAGATGCCGTCACTTGGTGATCGTGCTCTGGGGTAATTCGCGCGCTCGGTTGCTTGAGCGATATGTTCGCCCCGAGCATCGGTAGAGCGGGGAATTCTCCCTGCACTGCACTCAATTGACTCTCTCTCTCTCTCTCTCTCTCTCTCTCCTCCTCCTCCTCTTGCCAAGCGTCCGGCCATTCCTGATTTTCAAGGGTTTGTGGTCGTCTCCGACATCGGTTGTCTTAGCACTCAGACATCTTTGTTCGATCAGGTGACACAGGCGGGTCTTAAGTATGGCGCACGCCTTACATATGGGCTATGGGGCTTTAAGTATTATGAGGAAGTATCGAAGGTTATAACCTAGGTTATAACCTAAAATCAGACCCCCAGGTTATTACCGCGGTTACGGGTTTAAGGCAACCCAACCTCTTTGAGGGTGTTGGGGATTCGTTTGCGGCTAGCTCTATTTTATGTCCAATGCCTTGGGGATTTTTCACCTGCCGGGGAACTTTGCACGATGGGATGTGGTTGTCCTTGTGGTACCCTTCTTCCGGGTATTCGTGCCTCTTTGCTGGGTTGCCTATAACCTCACATGCCCACGGTTATAACCGATTTTTGAGTCTGCGGTAAATTATATTTTGGTTGATTAGGGGTCTTAAGCAATCTCACGGTTATAACGGGATATTAACGATTTGATATTTTATGCGTCGTATCAAGGCTCTTTGAAATTTGAATGCACTATACACAAAAGTTGAAGGTGAAGGCAAAAGCTGACAGTTGCATATTTATAAAGGGCGAGCGGCGGGGCAGTAGGGCACAACCCTTTATTACATGTTACCAATTTATCACGTATATTACAGAGAGGATGGGGTTGGTTGCTCGCACAATTAAGATGCAACAAAGTCTAAGAATTTCAAAATCTAGAAAGTCAACACCTCCAGAGTTGTCACGGTCCAGTCAGATGCCGTCACTTGGTGATCGTGCTCTGGGGTAATTCGCGCGCTCGGTTGCTTGAGCGATATGTTCGCCCCGAGCATGCATCGGTAGAGCGGGGAATTCTCCCTGCACTGCACTCAATTGACTCTCTCTCTCTCTCTCCCTCTTGCCAAGCGTCCGGCCATTCCTGATTTTCAAGGGTTTGTGGTCGTCTCCGACATCGGTTGTCTTAGCACTCAGACATCTTTGTTCGATCAGGTGACACAGGCGGGTCTTAAGTATGGCGCACGCCTTACATATGGGCTATGGGGCTTTAAGTATGAGGAAGTATCGAAGCAGGTTATAACCTAGGTTATAACCTAAAATCAGACCCCCAGGTTATTACCGCGGTTACGGGTTTAAGGCAACCCAACCTCTTTGAGGGTGTTGGGGATTCGTTTGCGGCTAGCTCTATTTTATGTCCAATGCCTTGGGGATTTTTCACCTGCCGGGGAACTTTGCACGATGGGATGTGGTTGTCCTTGTGGTACCCTTCTTCCGGGTATTCGTGCCTCTTTGCTGGGTTGCCTATAACCTCACATGCCCACGGTTATAACCGATTTTTGAGTCTGCGGTAAATTATATTTTGGTTGATTAGGGGTCTTAAGCAATCTCACGGTTATAACGGGATATTAACGATTTGATATTTTATGCGTCGTATCAAGGCTCTTTGAAATTTGAATGCACTATACACAAAAGTTGAAGGTGAAGGCAAAAGCTGACAGTTGCATATTTATAAAGGGCGAGCGGCGGGGCAGTAGGGCACAACCCTTTATTACATGTTACCAATTTATCACGTATATTACAGAGAGGATGGGGTTGGTTGCTCGCACAATTAAGATGCAACAAAGTCTAAGAATTTCAAAATCTAGAAAGTCAACACCTCCAGAGTTGTCACGGTCCAGTCAGATGCCGTCACTTGGTGATCGTGCTCTGGGGTAATTCGCGCGCTCGGTTGCTTGAGCGATATGTTCGCCCCGAGCATCGGTAGAGCGGGGAATTCTCCCTGCACTGCACTCAATTGACTCTCTCTCTCTCTCTCTCTCTCTGCTCCTCCTCTTGCCAAGCGTCCGGCCATTCCTGATTTTCAAGGGTTTGTGGTCGTCTCCGACATCGGTTGTCTTAGCACTCAGACATCTTTGTTCGATCAGGTGACACAGGCGGGTCTTAAGTATGGCGCACGCCTTACATATGGGCTATGGGGCTTTAAGTATTATGAGGAAGTATCGAAGGTTATAACCTAGGTTATAACCTAAAATCAGACCCCCAGGTTATTACCGCGGTTACGGGTTTAAGGCAACCCAACCTCTTTGAGGGTGTTGGGGATTCGTTTGCGGCTAGCTCTATTTTATGTCCAATGCCTTGGGGATTTTTCACCTGCCGGGGGACTGGTGATCGACAGCCACGTTAAGGGGCACTGGCATTTCGTCGTTCGTCAATGGGGACGGCCACTGGAGTGCTTTGGATGTTGGCGGTAAACATTTTGCTGTTGCAGCGTCGAAAAGACCGCCATGAGACTCCCCTTGGGAACCTGTGCCCAAGGTATGAGTTTGTGCCAACTGTGAGGGGCAAATTTCCGGAGAGGCCAAGTGGCCACCAGTCTCCCCACAATCGTCGTCAGACTCATCATAATACCCAGAAGGGTACTCCGATTCGTTCTCGCTCTCGCCACTCTCAAACACTGCGTGAATGTCTGGCTGTCCGGATGTGTCGATGGAACCATAAACCGAATCCACGGACTGAAAGTAATGACGCTCTACACGAACAGGAGGAGCCTGTCGTGTGAGCCTGCGCGTACCGGAGGAGCCAGTCGCGGGTCTCGTGGTCGTTATCTGTGACGAAACAGATCGGGTGTCAAAAATCGCGGACCCATTGCCCACGCCCTTTTCACATAATGTCACGGCCGGAATCAAAGAAGAATCGGACGCAGCACCCCCAATGGCTACTGCCCGGTGGTATGGTACTGTCACAAGTACCAAAATGTATGCTTTATTATGGGCACTAGATGGGGTGTATGAGTCCCATGAAGGTTTTGAAAAATCATTTAGGACCCTTTTGAATTGTTATTGATGCTGAAATGTACTCTCGTGAACTTTAGGTATGTGTATGTGCGGTGTGCTTTTGGGGGGTGTAACGCCATAAAATTAATTAAATTTTCTGGTACTGTCACAAGTACCAAGCGCGCGGTGACTTAAAAGGGCACGCTATGTGGCCACAAGGTGGCATGCATGATGTCACATTTCATTATTGGGATGTATTCTAAGTGGTCGTCATGCGTTGTGCCATTTGAACGTCTTTAACGCCAGTATTGGGATTCGATAACACCCAAGGGTGTGATAAATTGGCCTCTCAGCATTTTTTGTAGTAATATCGGGAGCGGTTTCGTACTTAAGTTCCATGTGTAGAGTCCAAGTGCGGCAACTTCTCATGCATGTAAAGGTCTTGAAAAATCGATATATGGGTTTACTTTTGATGGCATAAACGCGGGTGAGGCGATCCGACGTTATAATATACTTATTTCGTAGCTTTAGTGCCACGACTAGGCTCCAAAATCGACGATAGCCCTCATACTTAAGGAATCTTGAGTTGGACCATTTGGTGGAGATGGGATGTTTAGCATGTCGCAGTTTCAGCGACGGGCAGTATGCCAACTGCCCCATGCTCACATCCATCATTGGCCATGTTATACAGCTTCAATTTGAGCCATCGCTGGGTTGAATAGAATCCCAAGTCTGTTCAAAAAGAAATCCGAAAGTAGCGCCATGATTTCGAAGACAAGTGAGACACCATTGTGTAGCACAAAACTCCACCTTGTTGGCAATATGCATCGACTGGGAGGGCTACACGTAACCTATGGACCAACAATGGGGCATAATACAACTCAGTTTGGGTCGTTAAGGTAATGGTATATCATGGATATCACCATCAGGATGGAGGAGGACATCAAAAACAATTCTAGCGTTTTGGTACTTGTGATAGTACCAGATTCGATTCTGGTACTATGACTAGTACCACTGGGCAGTAGCCACCAACTGTTGCGTCCCCTGAAACAATGAGATTCAAAATAATCGGCTCGAAAGACTCTGGAGGCTGCGGTAAAATCTCAGAAGCACCTCGAAAATGAGCGAGCGCTCTAGCTTGGGCTTGGCACAAGGAAATCAGCTGAGCGCGTTTGGAGACTGAAACCTTCTCCAATTTCTCGTCGCACGATAACAAAAGAGCAAGAAGCTCCCCATCGGACAAAATATTCTCGAGAGCCATCGCGGAAAAAAGATCCGTGAAAGAAAGCGAACGCGAACAAAAGAAATGCCGATGCCACTCTGCCGTAAATTCCCGAAACTGCCGGACCCGCGGACCGTCCAAGCGAAAAGCGAGAATTGGATTCCGTAAGCCGCGATAAAGATGGCTACGCTCAAAATAAAGTTAGAGCGAATACGAAATAGAATTCACGCTAAAAATCACAATACGCAAGCGTAAAGTGGTCCCACAACCTGCAAGAACAAGCACAGCAGCCAAGGAGAGTAGAACGCTCCCGGCGGATATAGAACGAACTCGAGATATGAATAAACATACGGGATATACACCCTGACTGACACAAGCAGAGTCGCCGAAGATGATATACCGGAAGTGACACGTGACAGTACGAACATGTCACAGTGCCAATTCCAGCTCACGGGGAACCCAATCTTGCCCCCCCCCGATAAGGGGAGGCGATGGGTCACCCGCATCACCCCTTGACCCGAGATGTCACCGTCCGTTGTCACGCTTATCCGTGTGTCATAAAACACTCAACTAAGTATTTTATATCATCTTACTATCCGAGAACATCCGCCCCTGCGTACCTGTTCTGCTCCTCAGCCCCGATATATATATATATCCTTATATCTATATATCTTGTTTCTTGTCAGGTTATCGGCCACCACTTGTGGGTGTTCGGTTTGGTTACTTTTGGTCCTTGGAGCGCGTCGAGCCCTCCTCGCACATCAACGCCGTCTAGGCAGCTGTTTCGTCCTCACGACAACCACCACATTCCGTCTTCGGCCACCGTTAGCGATCGCGGCCGCGACAAATTTTTCTCATCAAACCATCCGAGAGTTGGGCTGCACCAGCGCCCTACCGCTTTTACGCATTTTACATTTTTGCCTTGCTTCGTTCCAACGATGGCGTCTAGCCTACGAGGCCCTACACCCTGGCCAGCAGCGCCCGTACTGCGGCAAACCTGGCTTACCGCACGTTATTTTTGACCTCACCGCCGTTTTCCTCGTCGAATTTCACCCCAAATTGGCTTTTACATCGCCCGATTTGGTTAATTTTACGAAGAGTTACGTTTTCGACACGCACGCAAACGCGCCCTCGCCTTTCTGGACAGCAGCACCGCTCCTGCAGGACAACTGGCTTGCCGCACGACTTGTTTGACGTCACCGGCGTCTTCCTCGTCGAAATCCACTCCAGTTTGACTCATCCATCGCTGGATTTGGTTCATTTTTTAGAAAGTTATGTCTTCACTTGGGAACCCTAACTTCACGTTCGCGAAATTCTGCAGCCAGCGGTCAGCGACCATGTCTGCTGACCGCCAGCATGCGCGCATGCCCACTGTTCGTTCAGCGTTGGCATCTTTTCGAGTACATCGACGGCATCCTGCACCTGGCTATGGTCTGGTGGTGTCTGGTGGTGCTTATGCACCAGACACCAACATCGAGTCTATCGCCTTCGCCAATGACGACAACTCTGAGCACGACGAGTTGCGTCCGCAGCATCCTCCGCTCTCCCCTCCACGCACCCTTCGTTCCCCTTGACCACTGTGTGGTGGTGTGCGGCGGTGTTGCAACACCCATCCCACCGATTCTCCCCTCTGCTTGCGCGCTCATTTGCGGCAGAGTGGGGGCACGCCGCATTTTTCACCTTCCACCCCCTGGCCCCTCTTCGTTGACGCATTCGCTCTGGTGGTGCCAGGCCGCTTTTGGCTCTGGCATCGCACCGGCGTTGGTTGGACGTTGTTGGGGTGAGTATTGCCTCACTGGCGCTTGACGCCTGCGATCGAGGACGACGCCGCCTCCAGCAAGATCAGAACGGCAACACACTATTCGATGAAAATGGCATTCTCATATGAAAATGATATTGCCTTATTTACCTCATGATAGGATTAAAAAGTCGCATTTTAACAGTCAAGAACATGCAAGTGTAGGTTGTGCATTAGATTTAATGGTTTTTATGCACTTTTTCGTCATCTGGTCCAAATGCTCTTTTTCGAAATCTAGGAGGAGTGAAAACACAAAGAACTTTTGACTCGGAATCTATATACACGTTATACACATATTATTTACATATTTTGTTCAGTCTTGCTTTACGCGTCCACTTCAGGTGCTACCGCTACCGCTACGCAATTATCAAAAGCTTCGTCTTCATCGGAATCATCCGATTCATTCAAGTCACCTAGGTCCTTGCGCGTGCGTTTGGATTGTTGTGCAAGCAAAGCGACGCCTATCTGCGCGTATTGCTCGTTCGGTATACTCCGTTCGGGGTCTTCGCATCTACATTCCATGCCAGCACTATTTCATTCGTATCGAAAGTCTCGGTAGACGGTCGGTGCTCCGGTGGCGCTGCGAAAGCTCCTGGGTGACTCGCAAGTTGCTTGCCGAAGTGCTTCTTCTTGGTGTCGGTGTGATTTTTGGGTTGGAAATAGCGATATAGCAGCTGTTGAGTTGACGGATAGCGCGCCTCCACCTTCACCAAGTACAACGGATCCGGCCATTCGTTCGCTTCGCCTCGGTTGTACGGGGAAAGCGAACTTGTCGTTTTCAGATTCCACCGCGAGAGCCACTGCAAAGCTGCCGACTGTCATCTGGCCGTATGTAGGTGACCTCCCACTGGGCGTTGTCCACGTACTGCTCTGCTTGCTTTTGGGCTCGACCTTGGTGTTTCCGTTTACCGTTGTACACTTCTATCGGCGCTCGATCAATTCGGCGTTGGATGCGCACCGATATAGCGGGGACGGCGGCAGCCCCGGCAGCTTCTATCGCCAACGCGGGTGCCTCTATCAGTCGAACCAAGGTGGCATTTCGCTCGATGGCGATTTTCTCAGGATGCTGGAAGGGTATCGCGGGCGCTTGACATTCTCCACCAGCAGTTAGGTGGCGTTGTTTCTCGATGACATTCTCGCGCCAAAACATTTCGTGCACGTCCGTGAGCTTTGTGCCCAAAATGTCCTTCAACGCTTGTAAGGTATCGGGTAGAGGTATGCGGTCACGCCAAATTAAGCCGAATTAAAATGTCGTTTTGATGGCGGATGACAGCATGGGAGTTAATGTGTGTAGGTGAAAAGCGTGCAAAAAAAAGCAAAGAGGTTATTTATGGATTTGGTCCCCTAAATTGTGGATTGGGGCCATGGCCCCTTCAACAAGTCATCTTTACCTTATTGTCTGTGGGCTCTTATGTTTCAAATGTGATGGTCAATCCCACAATATATCCACCGTATCGTTAAAAAACACGCAAAAATCAAAAAAATCAAGAAATGTTTTTTTACGTTTTTTCGGGTACCCCCTCACATTAACGACATGATTGGGATATATCGGGCGATACATCAAGGTCCTACGGCCTTATTCACATCTTTATTGGGTCTTTAGACAAATATGTATCACTGAACTCGAAGTCATATCTATCGCCGCCCGCCCGCTATGGCTCATCCGCGCGTGGTACTTCTCGAAGAACTCAAAGGGCCTTACGTACTTCGAGAAGTACAACTTCGTAGTAGCCATAATATAGCACCGCTAAAGAGCTCGCTTAATTTGCGTAGGATTGCCCTCGAGCCGGTGGTGTGCGATGAGCCACCACCTGTGCAACCCGATGTGACGGAGGCGCCGCTCTATTCCCTTTGTCGGCGTCCGGCGGCTCAGTTCGAGACATAGCTCGTCGGGAGATCCAGACGGGACTTGAACCTGCGCTCATATCTGATGGCATAGCGCTGTGGTGTATGGCGCTATGTGCTGGACTTGAACCTTGAGCGCGCAGGTTCAAGTCCCGTCTGGATTTCGTCGGGAGGTTGTTGCCCGATATAATTATATTGTCTGATCAACGATATAATTATACTGGAAGCATTTCGGTGCTTTCGTAACTCACCCGAAGGTGGGAGGTGCACTGCAGGGCCAGCCGGTACATGCGGACAGGCGGCTAAAAGAAATGTACGAGTGTGAGCTCTAAGGGGCCTTTCTCAACCCAGCTAGAGGCAATTTCATGCTTAGGCGCTAGCCGCACTCTACACTTCGGAGTCCGATGTCTAATTTAGGGTTTGGGCAAGTTGCCCTCCACATCGCCGGTGACAGCTGAGTTGGGCAACCAGATAGGCGATGAGCCGAAGTAGGGGGGGCGAGAAGGGCGAAGGTGGAAAATGCGGTGAGTGCGCGCAACGATATAGCCATTGATGCTCGCATGTTGTTCAGTGCATGCTTGAAGCGAAGACGCGTCTTATCAGGACACTTCGGTTCTTCAAGACTTGTCTTGCTTCGCCATCTCGATGCCATATACTTCGCCATCTGTCATCTGTGATGACAGATGTCACTCACCTTAGGTGGATGACAGACACATGACTGTACATGTCATAGTCGACCGTACTGACAATACTTGACGACTGTATGTCATTATGACACATGACATGACATGACATGACATGACATGACATGACATGACATGACATGACATGATATGACATGACATGGTATGACAGGTATGACATGTATGACACATATGTCATCGGTCATATCCCTGACAGATCTCCCCTCTTAGAAGTGTTGTGACCTCACAATATAGGGTGCATACCTTTTGTATATGTGTTTGATGTCTTTGTTGTTGAACTGGCCAGTCTTCTTACACCGATGAGGCGTCCCTCAAGGTGTGTTTAGGATATCGGGGGGAACTAAGTCCACTTATAACTCTCACCGTAGGCTTTTAGCCCTACAGTTCTTAGGATGTAGCCCCCCCTGATTGCTTGGCGTTTCGTATTTCAGAGTGACGCTCAGGGTATCTCTTGTCCGAGGTTTACGTTACGGAGAGATATGCGCATGCCGTCGACGATTTAACGAACGATGCTATCGACGATTTAACGAACGATACACGGAGATATAGTGCATCCACCCTTCCTCCCCTCCATCCTGCTCTGGAGTGTCAAAACGACCATATTGCAAAAATGAGACACGCGGGTGTCTCATTATATTCTCATTTTTTGAAAAGTTATGATAATGAGATTTTCTGAATATGACTGAATAGCATTTGGAGAGTAGATAATGACACGTTATTTCAAAATTTGAAATTTTAGGGTATAGCTCGAAATTTGGGGTTTCCGGGCGATTTTTCGCCCCGTTTCGGGCGGTGCTCAGGTGTCAATCGGCGGAAGTTATGATAACGAGGTTTTTTTATATATGACTAAATAGCATTTGGAGAGTAGATAATGACACGTTATTTCAAAATTTGAAATTTTAGGGTATAGCCCGAAATTTGGGGTTTCCGGGCGATTTTTCGCCCAGTTTCGGGCGGTGCTCAGGTGTCAATCGGCGGAAGTTATGATAATGAGGTTTTTTTATATGACTAAATAGCATTTGGAGAGTAGATAATGACACGTTATTCAAAAATTTGAAATTTTAGGGTATAGCTCGAAATTTGGGGTTTCCAGGCGATTTGTCACCGAGATTCGGGTGGTGCTCAAGTGCCATTTGTTGAAAGTGGTGATAATGACGATGTTTTCAGCTTGGATACGTCAAAGTCATTCCAATCAAACTGAGTCTGAAGAAACTTTTGTTCATATCTTACATACACCCCGAGAATGGGAGGCTTTAATGCTAAAAGTGGTGGCACCCACCTTAAATCTAGGGGGTGTAGGTCTGCACGAGACTGTAACTGTGTGCGTAGCACAAAAATTCAACAAAAACCGACAAAAGGCAAGAAGGATGCTACCAGATAAGACGATGGTGCTATGAAAATATACAGTCTTTATTTGAACAGGCAAAGCACCCAGGGTTAGGGGTTTTCTGCCTTTAAATATCTCCAGACCCGAAGGCAGTATACAGTGCTCAAATAAACAGTTGGTCACTGTTGAGCACTGTCCATGCATCCCACACAATCGCTGGAGCAACTTCATTATCTACTTATGCATCATGCCAATTGAATCAGAAACCTGATCACAATTCAGTGCATACTTTGTACAGTAAATCAGAAATTCAACATGATATCTGACAAAGTAGATAATAGAAATACTATGAGCATTTGCTCCAACTACTTAGTATCTGGGTGGCAACACCACCCAGAAAACTATCATAGATCCAAAAGATATAAAGCAGATCTCCAGCAGACTCACTCGTGAGATTTTGCAATGCGATCGACTGCCAAAGACAGGCGACAGAACCAAGGAGCAATCTCGCCTGAAAAGGTCATCTACGGAGTTGATAGTCCTAAGTAAGTTAAAAACTATCTGACAGACATCAGCCAGTGACTATAAGTCATTGTTGATAAAACACACATTATCACCACTTTTTGCATGGTCGTGGGTTTCAATCAGCAAAACCCCATGTGTTAACCATCACATATCTTCACGAAAATGCCCAAAAAAATATCATGTGTAAAAGTGAGGTATGTTACATGAGTTATGTAAGATGTACACATTGCTATATATATGGCAAAAAAACAGTTAAAATGGGTAAAATCCCATTGCGGGAGATTTCAAAATTGAAATTTGGACTCGATTTTTTCACGGAATATCATTTTAAACCTATTAAGGTACCTGAAAAATATTATGTGCACATTCATATCTCATGTAACACCCTAAAAATCTTGTGTGTAACACCTAGGGGTGTACATAGTGGCTGTGGCTGAATGCGTGAAAAACTCACACGCATGATTTCAAAATGAAAACTTGGGTCTAATTTTTTTCGCTGATCCAATTTTTCATCTATTGATAAATATGCCCAAAATATTTCAGCACTTGTAACACCCTGTAAAACCCTGAAAATCACGTGTATGTAACTGAGGGTGTAACATACCCCTAAAAACCACGTGGTAAACAGTGACATATTAAATGCAGTTTTGCTTTAATCCCTTCAGGAAATGTTCATACTGCTTAAATTTGATATAATTAGGTGTTACTGATACCATGTAACACCCTAATGTCACTATAGGTGATAAGGGTCACAGTAACCCTACACACCCTAAAATGCCACTATATAATAGTGAAACACTCTGTGTTTGGCATTTTGGTCATGCTGAAATCAGCACATTCATGACCAATATATCGGGCAACAACCCAATAACTGTAGGGCAACAACCCAATAACTGTACAGCTGCTTCCTATGGGAATTGCATGCTTCTTGATGAGGTAATAGGCACTTGACAACTGCCTGTGGAGTTCACACTTCCTTGAGGGGGGAAGAAGGTGGAACCATATATATACTTCACCTCATTATATCAATGTACAAAAATAATACATGTACAATATATATATACATCACACACACACAAACACATCCATTTTGAAGGTTTTGTTGGTGTGGTGTTTTTATCTTAGATGGCAGAAGAACCAACAGCTATTCCAGCTATCGATAATGATCCTACTAATTGGTACTTTGACATTCTGGGTCCTTATGATCATTTCAGCAGATTCAAAATACCTTCATGGTTAAAGGGTTATGCTGACACACAGACCCGATATGATCAGATAGGATATTTCGATGCCATCAGCAGAATGAAGACAGACATGAGTCGGTACAGAGATCCAGATACTGAGCCCAGGGAACCAGATGAGGATTACTCAGAGGATAATCCCCCGCCTGCATTTGCAGATCCAGATGATGCTCAGGCCACCGCAGCATTAATTCCAGCCGCAATGGTCCCTAAGGTGAAAATGAATCCACCGAGGGAGTACAAAGTCGGACAGGATGCTGAGATATGGATAGAGACAGTAGACATATATTTTCAGTTTACATATCCAGGTTTACATACCTCACGTTCATTCAGAATAATGACAGACACTATTTTCAGGTCGTGGCCAAAACACCAGATGCCACGTATGAAAATGTCAGAAATACATTCCTCAGACAGTTCGGAAATCCCCACAAACGACCAGTTGCCAAAAAGCATCTTATGGCACTGCATGAGGGTAACCGGACTTTTGCAGATTACCTACGCACATTCACATCACTGGCTGCTCTAGCATCAGTTGATTTGGATGATGTCTTGATCAAGGACAGATTCATCAGTAACATGGAATCAGACCTTCGGAAACAGTTTCATCTCAGATTTCTGACAGAGGATGAAAGGAATAACCTGTCGTGGGCACCGACCAACAGATTCTGCTCGATTTGAATTATGTAGTTCATTCGAAGCAGGCAGAGACCCTTCACTATAGGGGACAGAAGGAACAGTCAGGAGGCCCAGTCAGGAAAGACAAGGACAAGGGCCGTGGCAATAAGCCATATGACAGATCCAATCAGAATCGAGGCAACCAGAATCAGAATGCCAACCAGAATTCCCAGAGGAATAAAGGAAAAGGCAAAGGAAAAGGCAAGGGAAAAGGAAAAGGAAAGGGATCAGCATCATCTCCTTCCCAGCCTTGTCAACGTTGTGGTCGTACCAATCACGTCACAAAGGATTGCTTTTCCACCAAGACACCAAAAGGGAAACCCATAAAAGGCAATCCTCCAGCTCAGAATCCATACAGAGGACAGCAGCAACAGAATAATCAGGGTGGCAAAAGTGAGTCCAACAAACTCCTAAAAACAGTCAACACCCTGGTTAAGGAGCTACAGAATCAACAGAGCATCAATGCAGCAATTGCAGCTCCAGCTCCAGCTCCAGCATCAGCTCCAGCTCCTCAGGGAAACTCTCCGGGTACTGCACAAGTACCAGTGATGAGGGCACCCCCAAGATAAATCAGCCTGAAAATGCCACTGAAGCAAGTGGCCGGGTTGAGAGTATCTCAGAAGAAGTCCTTTCCAGTCTGACATTACAGTTCCAGCAGATGGATACTCTCTCAGAACACATCGCACAGATGCGGTCACAGACAGCACAGCTGAAAACACAGAAGAAGCTGTTGTTGTACAAAGGGAAAGTATATGGACAGAGTACTCACATTTTGGTAGATCCAGGAGCTACATCGTCATTTATCGACAGACAGTTCGCTTCTCAGCTTGGTATATCACGCCAACAGACTCATCATCATTCTCAGTGGGATTGGCTGGAGGAAGCCAATTACCCTGTACATCCTATCTTCCCAATGCTACATTCACGTTGGGTAAGTATAAGGATACAGAAGATCTCTATATCATTGACATGAAACCCTTCAGCCTTCACAGTCATCCTGGGACAGGATTGGTTGGAAAGAAGGAACCCACACATTGAATTCCAGTCCAAGAATATGACGATCACCAGGAAACACTCATCAGGTTCCAGTGTTCGTACAGTTCTGTCCAGAGTTGAACAGACTCCAGATTCAGATGACCTTCCTGAAATGGAATTGGTCAGTGCCACCACTATGAGGAAGCACCTACGACGTATACGATCCAGTAGGTCGGCTGAAGAAGCCGTAGCTTATCTTTTTTTTCTCTCAGAGGTCGATGGTGAACTGGTCATGGCAGCAGCAGACTCAGACACCACTATGGAAGACCCAAAGGTCACAGCAGCACGTGATCTAATGAGGGAAGACTTTTCAGATATTTTCCAGGAGGATCTTCCAGCTGGCCATAGGCCAGAACGGTTTGAAGGTGGATATCATCGCATCAACATTGAACCTGGGCATAAGCCACCATCACAGCCAGTTCGTACTATCCCAGTTCCTATGATGGAGGAGCTCAAACGACAGATCATTAAATATGTCGAGCTGGGTATCCTTCGTCCATCATCATCACCATATGGATGTCCAATCATTTTCGCTCCTAAGCCAGGGGGAAGTGGAGGATGTGCTGTGATTATCGAGCCCTTAATAACATCACTATATATAAAGGACACGTATCCATTGCCACCTCACGATACCCTTCTTGAACAGCTTAAAGGGGCACGATGGTTTAGCAGATTTGACTTCAATCAGTTCTTCCATCAGATACCCATACACCCAGACGATATTCACAAAACAGCAATACGTACCAGATACGGTTCATATGAGTGGACAGTGATGCCTTTCGGGTTAAATAACGCTTCTGCGACCGCTCTACGTGTTGGAAATCGAGCATTCTTTGACTTCATCGATCGGTTCTTGGTCATTTTCATGGATGACACCATAGTGTACAGTCCAGATTTTGACAGCCACGTGAAGCATGTTCGACAGTTCTTACAGCGCTGCAGAGACCATCAGTTCTACATCAGGCCTTCTAAGGTTGAGTTGTTCGTCAGATCCATCGATTTTATCGGACACCATATCTCTGAGGCAGGCATATCCATCATCGAAGACAGAATCCGTGCAGTCATGGCTATCCAGCCTCCAGTGTCATATGGTCCAACCGTTGGTAAACAGCCTCTACGCCGTATGGCTAAAGATGGCAAGTCATCTCTTCGGTCATTCTTGGGCATGGTCGGCCAGTTTAGGAGATTTATACCAAAGTTCTCCAAGATTGCCGAGCCGCTCAATCGTCTCCTTAAGGATAATGCAGAGTTTGTCTGGGAATCTGAGCAGCAACAGGCATTTGATAATCTCAAAAGTGCCATCTGCGATGCTCCAGTACCACAGCTTCCAGATCAGAAACTGCCATCTATTATGGAGGTCGATGGATCAGGCACACACGTTGGTCAAGTAGTATTACAGGATCAAGGAAAAGGTATGAAGCCATGTGGCTATCACAGCGTCACTCTTTCTGATACACAGAGACGCTGGCCTATTCCTGAGATCGAGCTATTTGCCATTGTGGAGGGCTTCCGATTCTTTCGCCACATCTTGCTGGGAGCTCCTGAGACTATTGTTCGCTCAGATCATCAGCCACTGGTTTATTTCCAGTCCAAATCCACACCAAGCCCCAAACAGGCGAGGTGGTTGGACCGTGGTTTGTCATTCGGATATTATGGCCAGTAATCCGAGCTACCGGATACTGAGGTGGACGGAGTTGTGATCCTGAGTTGTGCTTGACACACATAACTAAAACAAATTTCACATTAGTACGTTGTCGAATCCACTCTATGAAATGTTCGTCAAAGCGCGCGTACCGGACCGAAAAATAAAAGGAGCACTGGGGCAGATCGGGTGAAGGATTTAATCCAATATCTCGTTAAGCAGGGCCCACTCCGTTTGCATTAAAACAAGCCCCAAAATCGGGCTCTCCATAGTATTTCTGTGAACTTCGGGGGAGTAAGCTCTCTGAAGGGAGGAAGAGGTGGATGCATTATATAAAGCCGTAAAAACATATTTGTTTTTTAATCGTCACTCTGAAATACGATACGAACGGCAGCGCAATATCTATCCGTAACGTAAACCTCGGAAGATACCTTGAAACGTCACTCTGAAATACGATACGCAATTCATGGGGGCTACATCCTAAGAACTGTAAACCTTGAAACGTCACTCTGAAATACGATACGCAATTCATGGGGGCTACATCCTAAGAACTGTAAACCTTGAAACGTCACTCTGAAATACGATACGCAATTCATGGATACCTTGACACGTCACTCTGAAATACGATGCCCAATTCATGGGGGCTACATCCTAAGAACTGTAAGGCTAAATGCCTAAGGTGAGGGTTTAAAGTGGACTCAGTGCCCCCCGATATCCTAAAACACCTTGAGGGACGCCTCATCGGTGTAAGAAGACTGGTACCAGCTCAACAACAAAGGCATCAAAGACATATACAAAGGTATGCACCCTATATTGTGAGGTCACAACTCTTCTAAGAGGGGAGATCTGTCAGGGATATGACCGATGACATATGTGTCATACATGTCATACATGTCACACGTGTCATACATGTCACACGTGTCATACGTGTCATACATGTCATGTCATGTCATGTCATGTCATGTCATGTCATGTCATGTCATGTCATGTCATGTCATGTCATGTCATGTCATGTAATGTCATGTCATGTCATATGTTATAATGACATACAGTCGTCGAGTATCGTCAGTACGGTCGACTATGACATGTGCAGTCATAATGTCTGTAGTCCACTCACCATGAGTGACACTTGTCATCGAGATGCCGGGTACGGCAGCGAGATGACGAAGCAAGACAAGTCTTGAAGAACAAACAAGTTCTGAGAGGACGCGTCTTCGCTTCAAGCATGAACTGAACAGCATGTGAGTATCAAATGGCTATTCGATAAGCCGATACTGTTAGTTCGCCCAATGTTCTCGGGTTCACAAGCCAATAATGGTAACGCTTATGAAGCGTGAGGACATTGATGGCTACTATCCCGAGATCCGTGTGGGAGGACCTAGAACGCTCTAGATCCTCCCACAAGGATCACTTTTTCAATTATAATTTATTTAGGCGCCCCACGAGCTTTCTACAAGTCAACACCAAGGAATACTTTCCACATGGGACCTATACTAAGTAGTATGGTGCCTGGTTTGACGAGAATCCATCATATATACTCCTAGCTAATGCATTTATAGCATGCCCCAACCAAATTTTGAACGGCTACGCTTTTTAAAGCTTCAAAACCGGGGTGTCTCTTCCATATTCTTTGGTCAATCGTATATCGATCCTTTGCCACCATAGACATGATATATCTCAAGGTATGCATGTATATTAATCATGTTTGGGTCAAAATACGACTTGGATAATGTATATTGGACACATCAAACGAACGCGGTCACATGGGTAAGATATACACATTCCTTAAGTATGGGGACAATTTCGCATTTTGGGCGTGAGTCTTGGTCCATTTTAAGCTTGAAGGCTAGATCTTTGCCTTGGTGAGGACTTCAGTACTTTAATATGACTTCAAAGTCTCCTTGAGATTTTTTGGGGATTTTTTGAACGGTTAGAACTACCGCTAGAGGCTCTAGAATACGATTTTCAGACCCTGATAATGATGGAAATATTGAATTTCGACGGTACTACACCATGGCATGCGCATATGCGGCGATTAATCCGGCTAGTATGATATTAAAGGGCTTACAAAATTAGTTTTGGTCATATTCTCGAGGGTTAACACCATACGCACCAACCCGAGCTCGTGTAGCAAGGCCTAGAGTTGTCGGTACCCTAGATCCTTGTGGTAGGCGATCTAGCATTTTGATTAAAATTCTGTGAAAGCACCCACCCAAACCACGCTAAGATTAAAGGTCAAACCATCGACATTTCAAGCAAAGAAATGTTATGGATAATTCAAAAGGGTCATAAATATTGCCCCAAAGCATAAGCCGGGCCACTATATACGACATACAAGGTCGCCATGCCCATTTGCGCTAGATTCTTGTGGGAGGATCTGGATTAAGAATAGTAGCCATTGAGGTATATGAGAGAGCATTGAGCTCAAGCAGGAGATTCTGGATATCCGACTGCACTCATACCCATCAATACTTGTTGCGAGTTGCTACTGTTCAATAGCAGCCGCATAGTTTGAAAGGTTGAATATACAACCTTGACACCTCCTTGCCTGGTGACACCTCAACCCCACGGGGTGAGGTGGTGTCACGGGGAACCCTCCCCAGGGGGGCACAGTGGGTCTCCTGTCTGTCACCCCTCAGCCCGAGATGTCACCAGTGTCCGTTGTCACATTTGTCAGTGTGCCATAAAACACTCAACTAAGTATTTCATATCATCTCAGTATCCGAGAACACCCGCCCCTGCGTACCTGTTCTGCTCCTTAGCACCCGACATATATATATCCTTATATAGATATATATCTTGTTTCCTGTCAGAGCGGGCTCTTCAACAATTTCAGAACCATCCTGCATATCACCCTGAGCACTCACCTCTGCCATTCCGTTTCCGTTCTGCGTTGTTTCTCTCGAGAGCCGGAGAGCATGCAAAGGAAAGCTGTGTTGTAGAGCGAACGAGTTGACACGATCCGATCTACCGTAAGATGAATCGAAATTTTAAATCTGCGATAGTGACGAGGTACTCAATCGGAAAAGATTCCCTTAGTTCTCCATAGTTCTTATTTCTCCGGAGGGCGGAGAAATCACGGAGAGACTGACTTACCCCCCCCCCCACTATAAGGTGGGGGGCCTGTCTCTTGCTGTCCCCCTTCGGAGAGGAGTGTCACACGCAGCATCAGTCATCGGTAGCTCGGAACACACAGAAGCATAAAACCCCCTAAGCCTTTTATGTTATTATCTTAGTATTCCGAAAGCGAAGTGCTCAACTGACTGTGCATTCTGTGATACATATATATCTGTCTATATATATATATATCCCTCACCAGCCGTAGAATCACACTTCTTATCAGGTTACGGGTCACCACCTCTTTTGGTGGCACTTTCTTTTTGGGGTTGCTAATTTCCGTCTCGCCGAACGTACCGGTCACCACAGACTCGTCACCTTATCGACTACCACGTCTTCACGGACTTCACCACGTCGTGATTTTTTCTCGCGACTGACAAGTTTAACCACAGATTCGTTTCTTAATTAACGACCAATTTACCACTAACAACATGTCTACTTCATCAACCAAACCACGCGGAGTACTTAGGGGCTTGCTCACCCCGAAGCCATCTTCGCCCGCGACTTCTACGCGTTCGGTGTCCGGTGGTGCTACGCCACCTCTCGCTAAACCTGCGGTCGTGGAAGACCCAATTTTGAGCACAAACGATAGGTTTGTACGAGAGAAGCCTACCCATCGCGAGATTCGACCCATGGACTTCCTCGAGAATTCTACCACTCTCCGCAACACCCCATACCGCGCTTCTACGCGTGGGGTGTTGTCCGACGCTCTCACCAAGACCTTTGACTACGCCGACAATGTGATCGACATCCTCAAGGCGCGTGGTTACCAACCCAAGGCCTCTGGAGTCACTTTGGAAGGTGGTGGTGCGCGGGAAGATTTCCTCGCACTGCGTTCGGCCATGATCGCCGTCCTCGACTCCGTCAATTCCGTCGAGACCGCCAAGATCTTCGACCTCGAGTTGGCCTACGCCTCTTATCACTACGACGTCAACTACATAGTCTTCACGATGTTATCCGTCTTGCTTCGTGGAGGAGCCCTTGCCATCTACCACACCGCCGCCAAACGGTATCCCTTTGACGGACGCGCTCGTCTCCTCCTTCGTCTTCACTTCGAGGTGGAGGGCATTCACCGGTCCGACAAGGGCGCCCACATGGAGAACATGCGGTCCTTGCGCGTGGATGAGCGCGAGGACCCGCAACACGTCATCGACAAGTTCCGTAATTTGGCGGACAAGCACCGCCAGTACCACGCTGACTTCTCCGACTCCGCCCACGTCGAGACGTTCCTCGTGGTGCTTGAGAAGTCCGCTGACGAGTCCCCCTACGAGGTCCCCCTGTACCAGAGCATCATTGAGGACCTCTACACCAACGACTACACCCCCTCTTTCGACACCGTCGCCCTTCGCGTCCGCCGCGTTTGGCAGCGCGACGGCGTCAGCAAGCTCGCTCGATTCCCGACCCCTAGCGTGCCTGACTCTGGTGGTGCTGGGTTGAGCAAGTCTGGTGGTGCGAAGGCTTACTCCTTTCGCCCCAAGACCGTGCACCCTGCTGTTGGTGATTGGGCTTCGGGCCCTGGCCCCTACCGTAATTGGCAGGGACAAGGCCACCCGTGCCTGGTCTGTTTCAGGATGTGGGGGCTGACCGACGTGCACGAGGCCAGCAAGGGGTCATGCCCCTACGTGTGCAAGGCCGCGTTTTCGGACGGGCGTGCCTTGCCTGCGGCTTGCGACCCTCCGCCGCGGCCCGACCCTCAGCATCGTGCACCGGCAGCAGCGGCTAATTGTCTGCTACCCATCTGTTGGCTATAGCCAACATTAGGGCCCCCTATGTTGGCTGGAGCCAACATAAGCCTTGCTGACAATGCCGGGAGCTGTCGGTATCGGATTGTGCATTTTATTACATAGCTCAAAATGGCGGCGGGGATGTTCTCTTTCACACATGCGTTAACAACATTGGAACGCTCGAAATCATCGGCGAGAATTTGGGTTACTATTCAAGAGAATGTGAAATTTTGTGAAATTTCCAAGGAATTTTGGGTGTTTACATACCCATGTTACTTCGGTCGATATTTTGAGGGTCAAGATGAACTCGGATAAAAGTTTTGACAAGACACTCCAGAAAGAGCAGCTCCAGATCTTGACAACGCGAGTGTCCGATTTTTCAATGCCCTTCTCATGCCGCTCACATTGCACAATTTTCTTATGTTGGCTGCAGCCAACATAATGAGCATTTTGTATTTTCGCGATCATACCCCAACTCTAGGGCACAATTATGCAAGCCCCCATGGGTGTAAGAAGGTATACCACGTATTGACATTTTTTTAGAGGTCTAGTAGCCCTTCAAACAACAATACTTTGGGGCAATATGTACCATTAACCATGAGTAATATGCTTCGGAACTTTGGGTTTTATGTTGGCTGCAGCCAACATAAAGATGGGTAAGAGACATAATCCGCAACAGACGGCGTCGGCTTTCTCGTTTCAACTGCCGCATGATTTGGCCGCCGCCCTTCCTGACCCTCTGGACCAGCCCGCCGAGGTGGAGCCGCTTGACTCGCTGTCTGCGGACGACGATGAGCCCTTCAACCCCAACCTCGCCATGATTGCGGGCTACGACGAGATCGACGGAGACGATGCAGATTGGTCAGCTTTTGCTGAGAGCCCCGTGTGGATTCCGGGGCTCACGCGCTAATTCCGTAGACAGTACTGTGTAGTCCTGCTCCGCTTCAATCTTGGCAGCATGAATTGTAAAGGGCTCCTTAGGGTTCGTGTTGTAGGATGGCCGGCAGGCCTTTGTGACACTGCTTTCTGTTTCCACCTCTTAATAGATAGTTTGAAACACATACAGGGTATAATATTCTGTATATCAGTGTTTTAATACTATCGCTGTACGCAAAAATATGAGGCTGAAAACGGGTGATATATGTCTGTAAAAGATATAACATATGAGAGTAAGAGAGTCTAAGTAGCTTATGCTACGTGCGCTGTGTAAAGCTGTACGAGTACGGCTACGGTAATGCTCGAGTACTCTAACACGTGGCTCGCGGTCTCTATCGCTGTGACTCGCGGTCTCTGTCGCTGTGACTCGCGGTCTCGAGCCGAATAATGCAGTCATATGTCACATGCATCGAGGAATGTCATACAGGGGGCAGTACTGGATATCTAGTCCCCCGTGACACCACCACATTCTGTGGATGTGGGTGGCAGTGGCATGGTAATGAAAACAAGTAATATCAATATACTCGGAGACGGAGCTAGCAGAGATACAGGCATTTGCATTGGCAAGAACTGGTCCTACTGGTGCCTCCGGGTCTTTAGAAATAGACATGCTCGCAGAGGCCCACCTTCCCTCGCCTCGGGTCACCCTATCAAGTTCTGCCGCTGCAGTGATGCTAAGACAATCTCGTCCTGTCGTTGTTGTTGTTGTAGTTGCTGCTGCTGGGCATGTAGCTTCTGTGCTTCAGCTGCTCGTAGTCTCTCCTTCAGCTTAACACCCCGGTCCTTAATATCCAAGAGGCGGGCGGTGAACTTGTCGATAATGGGAACCCCGTGTTTTGTGGTAGGAAGGGCTTTAGTGAAAATGTCAGCCTGATTGTCATCGGTCGGAATCCAGACCGGGATAAACTTCCTGAGGGGCCCCTGACACCAGTTCCTAACCGCGTGGAACCGAACCGCAATGTGTTTGAGCTTAGTAGAGAGTGCCCGCTGAGTGACCAAAGTCTGAACTGCTGAGTTATCTACATTGATGGTGATGGGCTCAGCTGAGGGGAAGAACTCTGTCAGTGTGTTGTAGATGGCCAGGGCGGAGGTGCAGGCTTCTGACATGGCAACATACTCTGCCTCTGTAGAGTGAAGGGCAGTGCATGACTTCTGCTTCTTTGACCACCAGTCAATGAGCATACCGTGAAAGTAGAGACAGTAGCCGGAAACTGAGTTCCGTGTGGCAGTGTCTCCTGCATGGTCTGAGTCACAGAACGCTGTGAGCTGGGGTGTTGTAGAGTCAATAGCCATAGCAAGTGTGTAGTCTCTGGTGGAATAGGCATAGTGAAGGATCCGCTTGGCAGCGGTGAGGGCCTCAACTGTGGGCTGGTGGCAGAACTGAGCCAGATACTGTAGCTACGTGACGTGGTAGTATATGTCGGGTCTGACTGTCCTGGCTAACCAGAGCAGAGAGTAGATCAATGCCTATTCTACGAAAGGTGGGTTTACACACCGTAAAGACCCCTTACGGTGGGTTACCCAACCCTAAGTAAAACGATTATTTCAGCCCCTAAACTGACCCCCTGGTCATGTTCATGGTGGCAGGATGACTTTAGACACTCCCAAGAGGCATCCGCGAAGAATTATATCGGATGTATCCGGGTTTGTTAACCTGAAAACCCAAACCCAAACCGGCAAACCAATTATCGCATATAAATCGTGTCATATAGCGTAAAAAACCGTCATACCCCCCTCACTTCGCGTGACATTTTGAGGGTCAAGATGGCCTCGAATGAAAATTTTGACAAGACACTGCAGAAAGAGCAGCTCGAGAACTTGACAACATAGGTCTCCAAATTTCCAAAGGGCCATCGAGGAAGGCCACATATCTACCAATATACAAAATTATGTGGTAACCCACCGTAAGCATATATGATCGGAACCCGCTACACCCCCCCACTTCGCGAGCGCATTACACACATGGGGCACATCGCATCCATCCATAGTATGTTCCTCAGCTTTCATTCAACTCATAAACTGTCTGAAAATCGATAGGTTTGACACCGTAGACCTCATAACACCACCACTAGAGGCCGCCGAAAATTCCTCTTACGGCGGGTTAACCCACCGTAAGATTAGTAGAATAGGCATCAAGGATCTGAGGGGTGTCTCAATGGACCTGTCAATGGCATCAGGTGGGGAAATGGGGAGGGAGAGACCCTCTGTCATCGGTGATCGAGGTGCCTGCTTATCCGTGTCTATGCTGAACTTAGCACACAGATCTGTGATGCTCCGCTCGTGTGAAAGCTCAATCCTGGTCGGGTATGACTCTCCTGTAGGAAGTGTCTCAGTCTGGACATCAACCTTGAGCTGGAGGAACTGGTTGAGGACACCAGAGTAGGTGGCCTGGAATGTGGACATGATGTCAGTGTGAAACCGGGCTCTGGACCGCTCATCGGCACAAGCCACAATGAAGTCATCAACGTAGATGAGGACTATGAAGAGCTGACCGTCAATCCAGCCGATGTACAGGCACTCGTCATATGTGGACCTGCTGAGTGTAGGGTAGCGGTCTGTCATGAACCTGTGTGCGGTCTCTGACCAAAGTCTGCCTGAGGTCCGATGTCCGTAGAGTGCCTTCTTCATATAGGCACCTACATATCCTAGGGGATGGACGTACCCCTTCGGAAACCTGACATAGTACCGCTCATCCTCAGGTATTAGAGCCTGGAGGAAAGCCTGAGAGACATCATAGTGGTATGGCATGAGTCTGTGTGTCAGGCAGAGCGCTAGTAGGAGTCTGAAGGTGGTGAGCTGAGGTGTAGGGGCAAAGGTCTCCGCCTCCTCATAGAAGGTGCGGTCCATGTCTCCTCTGGTGGTGCATCTGGCCTTGAACTTGTCAAGGGAGCCGTCTGTCAGCTTCTTGAGCTTAAAGACAAACTTACTGGGGAGGACGGTGGAGCCTGGGGGGAAGGCGGTGACTGGATCGGTCCTGTCTGGCTGAAGTATGCCGTCAATCTCTGACTGGATGGCTTTGTGCCACTGTCTGTCTGTCTCCAATTAGGGCTGAGCCGAGCCTGTCTGTATGTAGCAGGGTCTGACTCGTCCATGAAGGCATCACTCGGGAAGTCTGCGGGGTCTGAGTCTGCGTCTCTGAGGGCAAGGAGCATGGCCTTCTGGTCTGGGGAGATGATGCCAGCATCGGTGTCTGCATACTGGGTGGAGTGTGAGTCAGCAGAGTCGAAGTACACATGGTATCTGTGCTGGACCTGAGGCTTATGGTCTACAGACACGATGACTGCAGGGTGATACTTCTGTCGGTCAGCTGGCTTAGCCGAGCACATAGCAAAACACGGGTAAAAGACATTAGGTGCCCCATGTTTGTGTCTGTGCTTGAGAAAGCTGATGAGAGTGGCATAGTGGCTCTTGGCCAGCTGGAGATAGTGTATGAGCTTTACCCAGACTGGATGTCTGAGTTTAGCACACTGGACCTTGACATAGGCAAAGGTCTCTGACTCGTGGGTGCTGCATGCAAGCTCGAGGATGTCGGGGGAGGAGAGGGCTGTGGGGCGTCGGATGGGGTACAGCTTCTTTGTGAAGATAGCTGTGGAGGCGGGATCAACCAGAGTGTTTTGCGTGTTGGCAAGTGTCTTAGCCATGAGAGCAGGGTCAGTGACAAACGTAGGCCTAGAGAGAGCCTTGAGTTTTTCTTTCACTGTATCAAGGCATAGATAGTTGCCTGGTGTGAGATTCCCGACATAGCGGTATGGCTTGCTCTTAGGCTGTAGCTTAGCCGAAGTGTCAGCTTTAGCTCCTGCCTTAGAGCGCTGTGCGGGGTCCTGCCAGACATTGCACTCGGACCAGAAGGGCCGGAGCTCGGTGTAGTCGAAGTGACGGCCGGTGTATCTGAGATGAGGTGTGTCCATTCCAATGTGCTTGTTAGGCATAACATTGAGGACTGTGTTAATGGCATGGAGTGCAGCAAGAGGCCATGTGTACAGCGGGGCATCATATGTGCGCATGGTGCTGTTCATGATCTTCTGCATGTCTCTCCAGAGCACCTCAATCTGAGCCTGGAACTCGTGCATGTATGGCGGACCGGTCTCGTGGCGCATGCGGTACTGTCGGAGCAGTGTCTTCATCTCCTCCGATGCGTACTCTGTGGCACAATCTGTGTGGAAAGTGATGGTCTCTGGTGTGAAGCCGTGGGACTGAATGTCATCAAGGACAGACTGGAGGTGGAAGTGTTGGCCTCCCTTAGAAGGCGAGGCAAATCCGAAGGCCTTTTTAGTGACGGGGCACTTAAAGGCACTGATGAAGACAGACTCGTCATAGCCAGGGGGTTTGCATGGGCCCCAAATGTCAGCAAATATGTGCTGGAATGGCTTGGACTGTTCCCATTTGACAGGCCGGTGGTTGGCTGGCAAAGCCGGAGGTGGTCTGCGGTTGGCTCTGTCAAATACATTAAAGGGTCCTGGGCGTTTGGCATTCCAGGTGTTGCAATGAGCACACCCGCAGCCTGACAGGATAGTCCTGAGTGTCTTCATGGAGAGATGTCGTCTGGGTACTGCAAACTGAAGCCCCTGTGAGAAGAGGTGAGCAATGTACTGGTGTGAGTAGTGGCCCAGACAGGCATGGAGGTACTGATGAGGGTCAATCCTGGGGACTGTGGTGGCATCCTTGAAAAGGATGATGGTGTCGAACGGAGCCCCCTGGATGAAGACACGGTCAGCACCGCCCTCCTCTCCTGCATCTGTGAGGTCCTGGGGGGAGTAGGTACCAGCGCGAGGGCGGGAGAAGAAGCCGGGTGTGCCTGTTGGGATGGTGGCTATCTCCTGAAAGTGATAGGTGAGTGGCCACCAGGCTGCAGATGGTGACTTCCGGAGACACACCGTGTATGAGGTGTTATTAGGGTCTAACCAGAAGTCCTCTAGCATCTTCATCAACATCCTTTGGATGATGGAGTTGATGAAGGGCGGGTTGGCCCAGAAAGAGCGCCCGCGCCAGACATGGTCCTCAGCAGGGTCCTCGAGGGAGTAGTAATGCCGGCACTGTGTGTCACCCCGTGGGTAGGGGATGGCGTCTGTGTAGAGGTCTGTGTCACAATAGCCGTATGGACTGTGCTGAGCAAACTGTCTATAGGCGGACCTAGCAACCATCCAGTCGACTGTGCCCTTCTCTGCAAGCTCTGACGGGGCAGCGGGCAGGCTGCAGGAGGGGTCTCCTCTGTGCTATGGAGTGGGAAGATGGGGTGGCTCGCCAGCTGCTGGGGTGTACAACATAGTCTTTGCCAGTGTCATAGAGGTCAAAGAGAGAAGCACCGTGGTGCCATGTGAGGTCGATGAAGTCAGGGGAGCGGGCCCCGTGTCTGAGCATCTGGCGGACTGAGAGGAAGTTTGGGGCATTTGGATCATAGAAGGCTTGGAGAAATGGGAGTGTGATCCAAGTGCCGTCGGTGTACTGGAAATCAATGGAGGCTGTGCCGACACTGTGAGGCCTGTAATGCTGATCCGAGGCTGTGGTCATGCTGGAGGTGCACGGGGGCAACTCAGTGAAGAGCTCCCTGTTATTCAGGAGGAGATGTGAGGCTCCTGAATCTACAGGTGGCTACTATCCCGAGATCCTTGTGAGAGGACCTAGAACGCTCTAGATCCTCCCACAAGGATCACTTTTTCAATAATTTATTTGGGCGCCCCACGAGCTTTCTACAAGTCAACACCAAGGAATACTTTCCACATGGGACCTATATTAAGTAGTGTGGTGCGTGGTTTGACGAGAATCCATCATATATACTCCTAGCTAATGCATTTATAGCATGCCCCAACCAAATTTTGAACGGCTACGCTTTTTAAAGCTTCAAAACCGGGGTGTCTCTTCCATATTTTTTGGTCAATCGTATGTCGATCCTTTTCCACCATAGACGTGATATATCTCAAGGTATGCATGTATATTAATCATATTCGGGTCGAAATACGACTTGGATAGTGTATATTGGACACATCACACGAACGCGGTAACATGGGTGAGATATACACATTCCTTAAGTATGGGGATAATTTCGCATTCTGGGCGTAAGTCTTGGTCCATTTTAAGCTTTGAGGCTAGATCTTTGCTTTGGTGAGCACTTTATTTAGTACTTTAATATGACTTCAAAGTGTCCCTGGGATTTTTGGGGGATTTTTTGAACGGTTTGAACTGCCGCTAGAGGTTCTAGAATGCAATTTTCAGATCCTAATTATGATGGAAATATTGAATTTCGACGGTACTACACCATGTCATGCGCATATGCGGCGATTAATCCGGCTAGTATTATATTAAAGGGCTTACACAATTAGTTTTGGTCATACCCTCGAGGGTTAACAACATACGCACCAACCCGAGCTCGTGTAGCAAGGCCTAGAGTTGTCGGTACCCTAGATCCTTGTGGTAGGATCTAGCATTTTAATTAAAATTCTGTGAAAGCACCCACCCAAACCACTCTAAGATTAAAGGTTAAAGCATCGACATTTCAAGCAAAAAAATGTTATGGATAATTCAAAAGGGTCATAGATATTGCCCCAAAGCATATGCCGGGCCACTATATACGATATACAAGGTCGCCATGCCCATTTGCGCTAGATCCTTGTGGGAGGATCTGGATTAAGAATAGTAGCCACAAGGAGGTGTCCGTGCGTGTTGGAGGCACGGCGGCCTTTCCCAAGCAGAGGGAGGAACACCGGTGTGCCGTGGTGACAGTGCGGGGCACCGTCGGTGCAGCTGAGGTCTCTCTCCCCACGGCGCTGCAACCGCAGGGTCGTAGACCTCAATGCTGATCTGTGGGGCCCAAATGGTGGTCATCAAAGACCTCAAACTGGGCCCACTCATCATCAGGGTCGTCGGTGCAATATGAGGAGTGTGTTAGGCTGTAGTTCTCAAGGAACTGATTAAGCCGTTGGAAGGAGGGAGTTGGCATAACTGAGAAATCCCACTGAGAGTGCTCTGGGGGGTGTGAGCTGTTTGGCCGGGGCCGAGGTGTGTCAGTGATGCGGATCGAGGTGTCTGCCATGAACTGCTTCCACTTAGTAGTGGTCTCCGAGGTGTCCTCCTGAGATTCAGGGATAGGAGGGAAGTGGAAATCCGGTGTGACGGCACAGGCCTGCACTGTGGACGGGACCGGGGGCTGCATGTGCGTGTCTGAGGTAGCAGCCAGCCGGTCAGTGTCCACCAATGCAGGCAGGGTGCCCGCTGTAGCCCGTGTAGTTGCCCTACTGTATCGGCAGTGGGCTGAGCAGGCACCGTACCGGCAGTGTCGGATATACTCTCAAGTATATTAATACTCTCAAGCCCGGGGTATGGTGTATAATCCAAGGGGCTGGGGAGCTGTCAGGGGCACCGGGTGTAGGCGGTTGCTCGGAGGCCACTGTAGTGTCGGCCTCAAGAGCTGTGCTGAGGGATGTAGGGGTGTCAGCGGCGGTTGCACCGCCAGTATAGACGGTGTGATCGGTGGGCATGCCCACAAGGGCCCCATCGGCACCGACCGTGTCCCGGGGGCGGTGTGGAGGCAGCTGCTGGCTCACAGAGTGTGGTGGGAGCTGCGGTGACACCGCCGGAGGGCAAATGTGGCGTGTGGTTGTCCGGTGCCGTAGCACTGGCGGAGGCCGCCTGTGGGGAGACAGTAGCTGGTGCGGCAAGGCCACCGGAGGTCGGCTGAGGTGAGGCAGTGGCCGGTGCCGTGGCACCACCGGGGGTCGGCTGAGGTGAGGCAGTAGCCGGTGCCGTGGCACCGCCGGAGGCTGGCTGTGTGGAGGCAGTAGCCGGTGCCGTGGCACCACCGGAGGTCGGCTGAGGTGAGGCAGTAGCCGGTGCCGTAGCACCACCGGAGGCTGGCTGTGTGGAGGCATTGCACTCACGTAACGAAAATCCTGTATGTTCCTTGAATTCAAAGCATATATAGGATTTTCAAGGATATTTCAAGGGATATATCGTGATATATCGTGATGTATAGGGGTATACAGGATTTCAAGGATACGTTCAAGGATTCTAATATCTTTCAGGAACTTTAAGGATTTTCAAGGATATTTTCAAGGATTCGAATATTTTCAGGGACTTACGTATAAGCATTCTCAACGATTTCAGTCAACGAAGTTCAAGGATAATTCAGGAGACTCAAGGACACAGCAGGAAGTTCCAGGATAATACAGGAGACGCAAGGACATAATAATAGACTCATCAAGGACACAGCAGGAAGTTCAAGGACGGTGCAAGAAGTTCAAGGATAATACAGCAGGAGACTCAAGGACACAACAAGAAGTTCGAGGACGGTGCAGGAAGTTCAAGGATAATACAGCAGGAGACTCAAGGACACAACAAGCAGTTCAAGGATAACACAAGAGACTCAAGGACACAGCAGGAAGTTCAAGGAAAAACAGGATACTCAAGGACACAGCAGGAAGTTCAAAGGAAGTACAGGAGGACGGTGCAGGAACAATACGCAAGGACAATACGGGAGACGTAAGGACACTGCAAAGAAGTTCAAGGACACTGCAGGAAGTTCAAAGGCACTGCAGGAAGTTGAAAGGCACTGCAGGAAGTTCAATGCCACTACTGCAGGACGTTCAAAGGCACTACAGGAAGTTCAAGGAAAATACATAATAATAATACATAACACTAGGTGTATGTATGTAGCATGCTCGCAGCTATTTTTCTGCTAAGTCAAATGCACCCATCGGATCGTTGGCCGAAGCTGCGTTGCTACAAGTCTTGCAAAGGTAGTCCATTTCAGGATCATACGGTGCATCAATGCAGCTCATATGCCACCAGTGCTCACAATTGTCACATTGCACAACGTCCTCTTCTTTTGAAATCTGGCAGCCATGGCACGTAGGCGTCCAACCGAGAAGATCGTCGACATAATCTTCTTCATGTTCGCGGTGCTCACCATCCTGGTAGTAGACAGTGAAGTACTTCTTACGGTCAGTCACCTTAAATCCTAAAACGATACCAAGAAAATACTCTTTTTTCCGAGCTGAAACCTCTAATCGCTCTTGCAGGATCGCGCCGACGTGCTCGTGTCCAACAAGCAAGCCAGATGTAAGCATGTCTAGCTCCAGCTGACGTTGACGTAAGTTCTTGACGGCCTTTAGAGGGAGATCCTCTTCGGAGTTATCAAGTACGATTCGGGGAGTCAAGAGTGGTCTCAGGCTAGCCAAGGCATCATCATCGTATGGCAGAGCCACCGGTGGCGGGAAGCTGTAGTCCGGCGTGGAAAGGTGGGTTTCGCTCGGGTCTTCATGTGCCTCTTCCGCTGCTTGGACTGCTTCGACTTGTCGGCAGGAGCGCGTGAAGGAAACTCCTGATTGTCGGGGGTACCGTTGGTTCCACCCTACTCACTCGCACATGACAAATAAATCAGAAAGTCTCAAGGACCCAGGAAGATCAAGGAAAAAACAGGATACTCAAGGACACAGCAGGAAGTTCACGGAAAACCCAGGAGACTCAAGGACACAGCAGGAAGTTCAAGGAAAAAACAGACAAGGAGGCAAGGATAAATACCTTTTTTCCGCGCTTATGACCGGACTGGTTCGGCGGTGTGGTCGTGGACAATGGAGTCACGGCAGTGCCGCCGGAAGTCTGCTGCCTGGGGACGAGAGTCAGGGTGGTCTGAATTGGTCCTTTTGTCGGACTTGTGACATCACCCGAGCCCTTCTTTTCTCCTTTCTCAACCGGTGTATGTTGGGAGACCGACGGCTTCTTCTCAACGGTAGGTCCATTGATCAAGACGTGCACGACCTTTTCCAACTTGTCGGTCTTCAGCTCTTCAGGGGTATTGCTGTCTGTCAACCCGGTGACATCGTGCCTGCAAAGCCCCAGCTGCCCAGGTCAGTTTTGACATATTCTAACCATGATATGTATATGTAACATGATATGTATATGCAATGTATATATACATATACATATGTATATGTATATGTAACCATGATATGATGATGATAAAAACATGTCATAGCGGCACAAGGACGTACTTGTGATGCCAGAATATGTCAGTGGCCAAAGAATAAAAGTCCTCCACCACCGCCTTCGAAATGGGGTGCTCAGAATCTGTGGTCGTGGCCTTCCACCTCCGAAAAGCCCTCTGAACAACATTCTTCTGCAACCCTTGCTCGAATCCCAACTGCTCGTACTCCTGCCAACAGCACCCTCAACCAAAAATCACAACCAAGAATAAGGCTTGCATCTTGCAAGACGAGAGGACACCAAGAAAAAGGCTCGCATCAAACGCCCTAGCTATTTTCTTTCTACGGCTGTTCTATCACGAACCTTTATCGTTAGATAAAGTTTGTTGGTTTTCTTCTTGCCAAGGGGACCAGTCCAAACTCGGTGACCTTGCTGGAAGCAATGGTATTCCAAGGCGGCCTCAGCTGATTTGCGACCGGTGCTCTTACGCTTCCGTTTTTTCCAGTAGTTTCCACTACTATCAGATTTGACAGCAGTGTCAGGCCCTTCACCTGGAAGTAGGCGGACGTGCAATTTCTCCTCGGTGTTCAGCTTGGACAGCAAAGTCAACAATGATACAGAAGTCCATGTTTCTTCACCTTCTGTTATTTGGATCGGCGGCGTGGATGCTTCCACCTGATAGAATCCTTGCAGCGTCTCACACAAGTCTTGTTTCACGTCCGCCACGGGAAGGGGCCCTTTCAACGTCTGCACAGTGCACTCGTGACCATCACTATCATCATCGCTGCGATGCAAAACTATGATGGCAGTAGTGCTCAAGCTCATCTCTAGAGTTATCCTTGGGGCCAGCGAATACTGCTTTCTGGGGTCGGTCAACCTAGACGTGAGAATGCGGCTGATGCACCTCCAACGATTGCCCATTGCGTACGCCAGCGGCGCCAACGACTATCGGATTTTCAAGCTGAGCGCGGGACGCGCCGCCACGATCGGATGGCTGCGGATAGAATCCTTGCAGCGTCTCGGCCATCCGATCGGTCGCGTGAAGGACTAGGATTTCATCAGGAGCACGCCGCGGCGTCTCAGCCATCCGATCCGGTCGCGTACCGCCGTGTAATAACGCCCGCGGCCTGCACTTTGAGTTGACCCATGACCGTTGTTGTGTGTGTACCTACCACTTCATTCCACTGCTGCGGTTGACCCAAAGCGTTCTATGGCGGCAGAGGTGTTTTTTATTACTGTTTGGCGGTCTTCTCCTTGATTATTGTTATCGTCATGCGGCCTGCCTTTAGCGACGAGAATTCTTCAGCCTGTAGCCTGTTGTCAGCAGAGAATCACACACCAGAATCTAGCGAGCCATTCGAGGAACCAGAGGTTGACAACCTTCAGAACAATGAAACATCTAACTCTAACCTTCAGAACAATGAAACATCTAACTCTGACAACGTTTGGTCAAATTGGAGTGAAGGATATGATTCTCCTGCTGAAGAAGAACCGGAAGTGGACGGGGTGAGTTCGGACCTCCGGCCACTCTATCCTGGTGCAAAAATCACTTTACTTGAGAGCGTTTTGAACATTTTATATCTTGTGATTGGGGGCAATAATTCTAAGACCTCCGTGAGCGAATATTGCAAATTTAAGCACGAGCAGGAGCTGCCCAAGGGGAACATTTTCCCACGGTCCTTTCACTCTCTGTTACAAGTCATCGGAATCAACTTGAACCGCCTGGATATGAACTTCACAGAATATCACACGTGCCCCTCTGGCTGCAAAAAACTATTTCCACCGCTTCCTCGAAAAGAGTGGCCCAAACACATTGACGAGGACCACAAGTGTAAATTGTGCGTTTGCGGAGTCACTCAGGCTGATGGCTCTACCTGCGGTTCAAGGAGGTTTACGCTAGATGATGGTCGTCAAGTTCGGCCTTCTGCATGGGGTATGTACTTCGGTATCAAGAACGCCTTGGATAGCCTGGCAGCCACTCCTTCGTATGCAGCATCCTACCTCTCATTTGACAGGTTAAAACCCTACAGCTCTGTTTTTTCGGGTCCTTCAATATGGCTTTGCAGCGTTTACGTGAAACTCGCGGAATATGTCCAAAGCCGTTTCGGTTTAAACCTGTACAATCGTAGAGAGTGTCGAACTTACAATCTTGGCAACGACTGGGAGGAAACTTTCAAGAGAAAGTCTTGGAGTCACGGTGTAGTTATCTTTCATCCCACAGATATCGGGCCCGTGGTCTCCAGTCTTGTGCAAAACGACAAAATGGTACAGATAGTCGCGGGGCCAACTCAGCCGAAATCTATGACTGGCCATTTGCAGCTTCTCTCTGCTGAAATTAGGGAACTGGCTGAACAAGGGTATAAGACTTGTATTGACGATCGTCCAGTGCGAGCTTTCTTGGCTGGGGTCGACGCTGACGAACCCGCACGGGTCAATTTGTGCGATTTTATAAGTCATAGTTCTTACAACTTTTGTTTTAATTGTAAGTTCGTGGGTAATTACATGGGCACCTTACGCTTTCCTGGTTACTGTGAGCCATGTGCTCAGACTACGGAAGCGGAGCGGGAGAGCCAACAGAAGAGTCAGAGCCAAGATGCTGACAAGAAACGGAAACGGGGTGCGGGGCAGCCCGTCGGTGGCCGTGGGCGAGGCCGTGGGCGAGGCCGTGGGCGAGGCCGTGGGCGAGGCCGTGGGCGAGCTGTGGGCGAGGCCGTGGGCGAGCTGTGGGCGTTCAGCAACCTGATGAACCAGAAGCCCCTGACGAGCGCACATGGAAGTACAAGAGCCAGTCGTTGCCTTCTACCCTTGCGTTTGACGCCGAGAAATTCACGAACGAGACGTTGCGTGCCGCTGCGTTATCCCCCGACGAAGACAGCCACGTCAAGGGCTTGAGCTTGCTGTTTGAAGCGGCTCCTTGGTTCGACATTGTCAACGGCATCAATTATCCCACTGCCCACCTACTTAATCACGGCATCGCCGATAAGTTTCTAAAGGTGCTCATTCCTGGCGACAGTAATCCCGTTGTCAAAACCAGTACAGGCCTGCCTTGCTCCATCCCGAATTCCTGCAACAAGCAACTGGAAAAACATATCGAAAATATTGTCACTGTCTCCGATATCAACGATGAATCGACCCCCAAAGCGCATAACGGCTGCTCGATCCCAGTGGACGTATGCCGACACAGCTTGGCAATTCTGTGTATATTTACCCCTTGCTGGTGTACACGATGTTGTTCCACAGTCTTTTCTGGCGGACGCCTTGCAGCTTTTGCACGTGGCTATGTTACACGTATGGTTTGGGTGTCATCCCGGACTGACTTATCTCGAGAGTCAAAACCGATGTGAAACTGCGTTGAAGGATTTGGCCATACTCTTAGAGGCAAATGGTTTGCACGGTGAACTCCGGTCGAGCTTGCACTCAGCGGCTTGTCATCCGATTGAGTCGGAGAGGATCGGCGGGCCGCTGAAGGACAGAAGGGAGTTGTACGTTGAACGCTGCCTGGCCGTGTTCGGTGCTGCAATTGTCAACAAGGTGACTGCCGAACAAGAACGGACTCAAGCACGCCAAGCTATTGTGCGGTCAGCTGTGTTGAAAGCCGAGCAACGTCTACGCGACAACGGAATAGAGCCTCCTGGGTCTTTGTATAAGTTGATCGAGGATGAAAGTTATTTTTCCAGAAAGAGCTTGTTCTTAACCCGTGAAGTAGATGCCGAGCCCATACCGGTTTGTCAATTGGTCACAATCCTGTCAACTGCTGCACAAAGATGTTTATCAGTATATTTTCTTCGCAGGGATCTCCAAAGTGTGCAGCGGTATGAAAGAGCCGTTTTGTCAGGACTGGAGCTTCGGACATTAGAAGCCTGTGCCAAGAACATCGGCCGTGATTGCAACGTGGTCTGTCGTGACTTGAAAACGTATGGAGAGGTCATCCACTTTTTGCGTGTAATTGCAGGTGGTAACACTTTTCTTGTTGCTGTGCTTCGTATTTGGCCTCTTCGACGCGCCCAAGATCGGTTCAGTGTTGCATTGTTGGACAGAAAGCAAAATGAGGATTTCCTCTGTGTACCTCTGCGCTTTATTCTAGGAAGAGTTGCAATGTTAGCTTCGGCACAAAATACCTTGAGAGCTATTTTCATTCCTCGCCACATCCAAAATGATCTCAAGGCGCCTTGAACTAACTAGCTAGTGACAACATATATATGATATTAAAGAACTGCTCGGATTAATGTGAATCTTTCCTGCAGTGCCTTTGAACTTCCTGCAGTGTCCTTGAACTTCTTTGCAGTAGTGTCCTTACGTCTCCCGTATTGTCCTTGCGTATTGTTCCTGCGCCGTCCTCCTGTACTTCCTTTGAACTTCCTGCTGTGTCCTTGAGTATCCTGTTTTTCCTTGAACTTCCTGTTGTGTCCTTGAGTCTCTTGTGTTATCCTTGAACTGCTTGTTGTGTCCTTGAGTCTCCTGCTGTATTATCCTTGAACTTCCTGCACCGTCCTCGAACTTCTTGTTGTGTCCTTGAGTCTCCTGCTGTATTATCCTTGAACTTCTTGCACCGTCCTTGAACTTCCTGCTGTGTCCTTGATGAGTCTATTATTATGTCCTTGCGTCTCCTGTATTATCCTGGAACTTCCTGCTGTGTCCTTGAGTCTCCTGAATTATCCTTGAACTTCGTTGACTGAAATCGTCGAGAATGCTTATACGTAAGTCCCTGAAAATATTCGAATCCTTGAAAATATCCTTGAAAATCCTTAAAGTTCCTGAAAGATATTAGAATCCTTGAACGTATCCTTGAAATCCTGTATACCCCTATATATCACGATATATCACGATATATCCCTTGAAATATCCTTGAAAATCCTATATATGCTTTGAATTCAAGGAACATACAGGATTTTCGTTACGTGAGTGTTGGCCGATGCCGAAGCACTGGCAAAGGCCGGCTGTGAGAAGGTGGTAGCCGGCCGAGGTGACATATAGAGTGTGTATGTCAGTGTTATGTGCAGAAGTGTGAGAAGCACAGCAACCGTGAAGGAGAACCAGTGCATGGCAATGGCTACTAGGGTGCGTGTGACCGAGGGAGTGTTACAGCCAGGCTGTGGTGCGGCGGTGTGTACGGCAACAGTGTGAACCGGGTCTGTATGCGTGCCCTCCCAATGCATCCCCATCCCAGGCACTGCAGTATGGATGCATGCAGTGTCAGGTGCAATTGTGGTGGCTGGGGGGATACCAATGGCCAGAGGCTCAGGCTGGTGGCAGTCGGGAGGTGATGATGGTGGTGGGAGGGGAGTGGTGGAGGTGGGAGGGGTGGTGGCAGTGTCCAGAGTGTCCTCGGAGATGTCGGAGGCCACTGAGGTGGTGCCAGTCAGGAGGTCGGTCAGGTAAGGTACAGGGCACTGGGTGTTGCAGTCCACGGTGATGTCTGTCTAGACTGGGGCGGTGGCGGTGCTGTTGGCCGAAGCCAGTGACTCAGCTACCTGGTGCTGCCGGTCAAGCTTCTGCTGCTGCTGTCTGGCCTTCTTCTGCTTCTCCTTGTCCCGCTTCCTCTGCCGCTTCGTCTTCTCCCAAGACGGGTCCTCGCGGTCCGGGTCCTCCCTCAAGTCAGTAGCCGTGACGGTGTCAAAGTACCTGAAGGTAAAGAGGGAGGGGGGCTCCAGCTGGGGGAAGGAGAACTGGGTGTCGGGTGGAGAGGCGGAGGGGGAGAGGGAGCTGAAGGGATTGGGGGAGAAGTGGTTGGCCGAAGCCGAGGGAGGTGGGTGAGGTGACGGGCCAGAGATCTGAGGGATCCAGGGCTTACTGGTGAGGGCGGGCCACTCAGTCTCATCAAACTCCTGGTCTGCCTGGAAGCTGACTGCTTTAGCTGGATGGTGCAGCCGTAGCGGTGGGGGGGGAGTGGCGGAGGGGGGTGGGAGTCAAGCCTGAAATGGGCAACCTCTTGCCGGAGGGCTGCCAGCTCGGCTGCGGTG
>LGRX02007320.1:54293-74631 GCA_001247695.2 Cymbomonas tetramitiformis | reverse complement strand
GCAAAATATATGCAAAGGGTGGATATATTTGCGGGTCACAACAACTCAAGAAGCAGAGAGTGCAAACCCGGAGTGTCACAGTCAAAGATGAGATAATAAAATAACTTGGTGGTTTTATTATCTGTCGGAAGTGATGCCGGGCAAGATGCAAGTGACACCACAAGGCGAGGTGTGACACAGGAAGAGACAGTCACCCCCAGTTATGGGGGGGCGAATAGTCTGTCTCTCCATGACACCACCTCACCCCGAAGGCGTGAGGTGTCACGATGCAAGCTAGCCAAGGCCGGGGCTAGCATCCTACGGCTGGCCACAGAGGCAAAACTCTAAGAAACAAGCATCTTTTGAGACCCTAAGAGGTCTTTTTCAACCCAGCTAGAGTGGCTCCGCCGCGCTGGTCTCTAGATGCGTGCTCTAGGGGCTTATGCCCATGCATGTGCTGTGGGGATGACTACTCCCACAGGCCAGCCAGCGAATCTAGCCCAAGTAATCGAGGGTGGACGGCGGCGTAGGTCTCGATGGTGGACGAAGTCGAGCGCCGCCAGGACGTCGTCATCCAACGCCCACGCGATGCGGTGCGACGATGTGTGGTACCAATCACGGGGAAGCTGAAATCCCCCCCCCACTGTATGGGGGTCCAGCTTCTCCTAGTATCACCCCTTGCTGCGTGTGTCACTGGTCGTGTGTCACCGTATGCCACTCACCTGCTAGAAAGCTCACTCCCGTAATCCTTCTATTAGTTTTGTATCACCGGTTTCCCCCAGCCACTGCTTTCTGAGTCCCTGTTTCAGTGATATTGCTATATATCTTCTCCAATATATATACCCATTATCACCTGTTCTATCAGGTTATCGGTCCCACTTCACGTGAGTGGTGATTCCGGTTGGTTCGGCTCGCTTCGGTTTATCCGATTCTAAAAAACCGTCAGCACCGTTTTGATTACCTTCAACGCGCAGCTTAATTCAACTGCGTACCGTAACAACGGCATTTTTTCCGTCTCCGTTCCTCTTGCCGCTGCCGTTTATCGTGGGTTACCCTACCGTTTGTGACTGGGAATCTGCGCACCGTCTCCGTCAGCTGTTGACATCACAGCTATCGCGGCTTGATCCGCACCGTAAAAAGCGGCGAGTACCTTTCCGTCTCCGTTCTTTTTGCCGCTTCCGTCTTTCGTGGCTTGCCAACCGACTGTGATTGGTATCCCGCGCACCGTCTCCGTCGGCTTTCGTGCATTTTGGTGCACTCCGTCATTTTTTATAAGAATCCTTCTACACTCTGGCCAGCAGCGCCCCTGCTGCCGGGGGACCGCTTTACCGTACGACGTTTTTGACCTCACCGACGTTTTCCTCGTGAAAATTCACCCCAAATTGACTTTTTCATCTCTTGATTTAGTTGATTTTGCAAAAAGTTATCTTTTGCCACCCAAACCCAAACCTTATACCTCACAGATTTTACAGCCGCAGCTGCATGGCTTCTTTGCGTCAGATTGCGCGCATGGCCGCGGTCAAATCTGCGCTTGAACTACTTCGACATCGACAATTTACCGCTGGCTACAGTCTGGTGGTGCTTGGTGGTGCTTATGCACCAAGCACCAACATCGACACCAGCGTGTTCAACAACATCGACCACGAGAACTTTGACTTCAACACCCTCTCCCCTCCGCATTCTTCACTCTCACATGGCGCACCCCTTTGTCGCCATCTGGTGGTGTCTGGTGGTGCTATCACGACCGCTTCCCCCCTCTCCATCATCCCTTTCGAGTTCCTCCCCATGGCCTCGATCACGTTCCCTCACCGCATTTTCCACCTTCCACCTCCCTATCCCCTCTTCAGCGACGCATTCGCTCTGGTGGTGCCCGGCCGCTTTTGGCTTTGGCACCGCGTGGGCATTGGCTGATTCATCGTTTTCGTGGCGCTCGAGGACTTCTGCAATCGAGAACTCCGCCGCCGCCATTCCGCAATCACGTCGCGGCTTGTAGATGCTTGCCTTGATGTACAAAGACCGTAGAGCGGGACTAGCCCGCCTAGCCTGTTTATATGTCTCTTAGATGCCTAGGCAGCGCCCATGCACGGATGTGCTTCTAGCTGGGTTGGAAAAGGCCCCCTCGGCCTGGACACTAAATTGACATTGGGTTAGGGCTTAGGGTTTTCCTTGCTCTTGCATGGCCACTCACACCTTCGGGGTGAGGTGGTGTCACGGGGAAGCTGAAATCCCCCCCCCACTGTATGGGGGTCCAGCTTCTCCTAGTATCACCCCTTGCTGCGTGTGTCACTGGTCGTGTGTCACCGTATGACACTCACCTGCTAGAAAGCTCACTCCCGTAATCCTTCTATTAGTTTTGTATCACCGGTTTCCCCCAGCCACTGCTTTCTGAGTCCCTGTTTCAGTGATATTGCTATATATCTTCTCCAATATATATACCCATTATCACCTGTTCTATCAACCAATCAACATAGCGAGTGCGGGGACGTGGACACCCCGAGGGGGGCGAAGGTGGAAAATGCGGTGTGGTTCCCCTCTGCCGCACGCAAGTGCGAAAGCAGAGAGGAAAAGCGGTGGGATGAGGGATGCAACACCTCCAAACACCACCAGGCAATGGCCAAGGGGCACGCAGGGTGGAGGGAAGAGTGGAGGATGCTGCGGGGTGAGCTCGTAGTGGTCAAAGCTCATGTTGACGATGTGGTTGATGGACTCGATTTTGGTGTCTGGTGCATGAGCACCACCAGACACCACCAGATCGTAGCCATGGGTAAGCTCTCGTCGTCGAATCACGTGCAGCGCGGAGGCAACTGCAGAAATGCGGGCACGCTGACGACACGAAGCCATGGCCGCTGTAAGCTGTAAAATCTGGAGCCCAACACTTAGGGTTCCCAAGCGAAAACGTAACTTTCGCTAAAAATAACCAAATCGAACGATGGAAAAGTCAATCTGGGGTAGATTCCCGCGGGGAAGACGGTGGTGACGTCAAAAACGTCGTGCGATAAGCCAATTTTGCTGCAGTTGAGGTGCTGCTGGCCAGAGCGCAAAGTAAAGTTGGACAAAAGCGTCGAGGACAAAGGTGCTCGAGTAGATGTCGGGTCGAGGACAGGGTGCTCGCGTAGATGTTGGGTCGAGGACAGGGTGCTCGACGAAATTCCCGGTGTCGATGAGGCACACGAGGTCAAGATGGAGGCGTAGAGGACAAGGGTGCTCGCCGCCAAATCACGAAGCCAAGGGGGTGTGTGAACCGCACAGGGTGCGGGATTAGAGAAAGTGAAACCGAACGGGTGAGCCTGCCAGTGGTGGGACCATAACCTGATGTGAACAGCAAAATATATGCAAAGGGTGAATATATTTGCGGGTCACAACAACTCAAGAAGCAGACAGTGCAAACCCGGAGTGTCACAGTCAAAGATGAGATAATAAAATAACTTGGTGGTTTTATTATCCGTCGGAAGTGATGCCGGGCAAGATGCAAGTGACACCACAAGGCGAGGTGTGGCACAGGAAGAGACAGTCACCCCCCGTTATGGGGGGGGCGAAAGTCTGTCTCTCCATGAATAAAACATATGAGAGTAAGAGAGTCTAAGTAGCTTATGCTACGTGCGCTGTGTAAAGCTGTACGAGTACGGCTACGGTAATGCTCGAGTACTCTAACACGTGGCTCGCGGTCTCTATCGCTGTGACTCGCGGTCTTTGTCGCTGTGACTCGCGGTCTCGAGCCGAATCGAATGCAGTCATCTGTCACATGCATCGAGGAATGTCATACAGGAGACACTACTGGATATCTAGTCCCCCGTGAGCCGTGACCTCTCTCCTTCTGGAGGAGGTGGTGTCACGGAGAGACTGACTTACCCCCCCCACTATAAGGTGGGGGGCCTGTCTCTTGCTGTCCCCCTTCGGAGAGGAGTGTCACACGCAACATCAGTCATCGGTAGCTCGGAACACACAAAAGCATAAAACCCCCTAAGCCTTTTATGTTATTATCTTAGTATTCCGAAAGCGAAGTGCTCAACTGACTGTGCATTCTGTGATACATATATATCTGTCTATATATATATATATCCCTCACCAACCGTAGAATCACACTTCTTATCAAGAAATAAAAATCGTTACCTGTTGGATATACCCCTAACAAAGACCCGGGATATATTCACTCAGTGATAGTTTTCTCAGAATGTGATAAAGTTGTTAAGTTAACCCGTTATATGGGCATAAACAGTTAGGGTTCTGGTTCGGGTGACAGAGTGACAGTCACAAACACTACTACGGGAAGAGTCACAAAAGTAAGCGGTGTGACAATTCAAGCATTAACACTGGGGGCGGAGAACTAAGGAGAGAGCTAAGGAGAGATATAAACGCGGCATATATCCCAAATTCACTTCGGTCCTTGTGGGAGGACCGGACCTTCGGGTAGTAGCCAATAAGGAATTGGAGAAGTAAGGAATTGTCATCTGTCGACGTGGACGGGATTTATGACCGAAGATTCCCTTATTTGTTATTTGCTATTTCTCCGACCACTTTGCGGAACCTCTTCCTGTGGAACCCGAGTCTCCGGACCGCAATAGCGCGAATATTACTTAGGGTTTGTAACGCAGATTGAGCTTATGGGCGTCCGGAGACGAGCTCCACAATCATCAAGTAACAGCCCTCGGAATCCGCGAATCGTGGGTAGCCGCGCGCGAAGCGCGGCTCGTCTAAACTCTGGGGACGAGAGTGACACGGAACCTCTCTATTGTCACTGAGACTGCAGACTCAGACTGCATCTCCATGACCATCTGCAGTTGCGTGCACACTCCACAACACTCGCACTGCACTGTCCAACTCGAACTGCTGCTGCTGCTACTGATGATGATGCTGCTCGGTGCTGTGTCATCACTTCACATGAATCTTGATGTTGAATGTGAGCGGTCCGGTCCGGTCGCGGCGCGGTCCTGCTCCTCTCTGACGAAGTGACGATGACGCTGACGATGACGTGCGACCGATCGTGATGAGATCAACTCCGAACCGAAAATGTGAAATGATACAGTAGTCTAAAGTCATGTAACAGTGCCACTCGTTACAGTACTGCATCGATTGCTTTCGTATTCCACTCGACGTGTTCGACGAAGCGAAGGCTGAAGTGAACGAGAGGGCAGAGGCTTCCACATCCATCTTGCTCGCATGAAACGCTAAATCGCAAGACGAATTACGAGCTGCGACAGAAAACCTTTCGTTGTTGACATGTTGGTGGCGTGGAATGCGCTCACTGCATGCTTCATAATATTCTAATATTGTGCGCTTAAAATTTAACACGCCATTCATCTCATTAGGAAAAGGTAAGACCTGTACCCCACTTCCTCTGAAGTTTATATTTCCCCCCAGAAATATTCACCTTGTTGTCACGAGCATATGCGGGCAAGTTAATCCCGTTTCGCAAATACCACAGCTTCAACACCAGCCGCAAGTTCTTTTTTCCAACTTGTATATATGTATTTTTTTGATTTGCGGACTGCCCACCTGGTAAACGCTTCTAGCAGTCAATAACAAGCATCCACGTATGCAACTTTCCAGGGTTCACAGACAGTGGTTTCACGGAGTATGACCGATCCTATAGTTGCAAGCGACATCACAGAGAGCACAGAAGAAATGGAAGGTAAACTGCTGTGAAGATATTACATATTGATAGCACTGCCAGGACCTCTTCGGCTTTCTGCAATAACGGGATCCTGTGTTTTCTGTCAGTTATGAGTCCTGGGCCCGTCATCGATAAACCTGTGGAACCCGATAACCTCGACGGGAAGTTCACCTGGACCCTTAAAGACTATTCCAGGATCAAGGATAAGAAACACTATTCAGACCCTTTCGTCATTGGCAGTTTCAAATGGTGCGTTCCTTGTGAAACCTTTGTGGTTTTTCCTCCTTGTTGAAGATCTCAACAGCTTTTTGTGGCCGCAGGCGAATTTTGCTTTTTCCCAAAGGGAATAACGCAGACTACCTTTCTGTTTACCTGGACGTCGCGGATGCTGGAGAGCTTCCTGCTAACTGGAATCGTTATGCGAACTTCAAACTAATTGTTGTTAGCGCCCTGGACCCCACCAGGTTCAACATCGTGAAGGGTGCGCTTCCTTTATAAACTTGTTCATTTAACGCGAATACGTGCGCTCTTGATTTTCGCCCATCCGCTCGCCCGCGCAAAACTCTGAGCGTCTTCTGTGGATGTGCATCTGCAGAGGCTCACCACAACTTCACTGCCCGCGAGTCTGACTGGTAAGTCCTTTGAACCCTACCTTCGTTATTTGTTGACGCTAAGTACCCGTGTTTACAGCGTCTATCACTTGTGGCTGCAGGGGTTTTACCCAGTTTATGCCCCTGGCCGACCTTTATGAACCTCAGAAGGGCTATCTCCACGACGATACTCTTACTATTGAAGCCTACATCTATGTTCGCAAGTCAGAGCACTTTTTTTCGTACGGTCCCAATCTCCACCCCAAAAAAAATTCTGAGTGTTCACTGTTCATTGTTCCTTTGGGAGGAAAGTTTCTCCTTGTCTCTTACTAGAACACTATTTGACATACGGGATTCTAACTTTAGCTGGTCGATCTGGCAGTTATGATTCCAAGAAAGAGACCGGCTTCGTTGGACTTAAGAATCAAGGGGCCACCTGCTACATGAACTCCTTACTGCAGACTCTGTTTCATATTCCGTATTTCAGGAAGGTGAGTTGTTGCCCCACCTTCCCTTACCTGATTGGCCACACAACGCGTCAACTGCTTGTCAGCTGGTTAACTATTTACATCCCGTTCCGCCGCGCAGGCCGTATATCACATGCCTACTACCTCAGAAGACTCCCCAGCTAAGAGCATTCCACTTGCCCTCCAGAGTCTTTTCTACAAGGTGCGTGCAGAGTTTTTTTTCTTTTTCTTTTTTTTTGTTCCGTCGGAAATTCCTGGAGGAACCCTACCGGTTGTATGCGCTTGTTAGGGTATCTGCTTTCACTAACGCGTAAACCTTACACGGCGTTGCTTGCAGATCCAGTTCCACGAGTGTAGTGTAGCGACCAAGGATTTGACGCGGTCCTTTGGTTGGAACGAGTATGAGTCTTTCATGCAGCACGACGTTCAGGAGTTGAACAGGGTTCTTTGTGAGAAACTGGAAGACAAAATGAAGGTACGCCTCTGCTCGTCAGGACTCTTCATGCGTGTTCAAGCCTGGACGTTTGAGAAACCTATGATAGGGTACTAAACTCCATTATGCATCTTGGACAGTCGACGACTGTTGAAGGGACCATCCAGCATCTGTTCGAAGGCCACGCGGTAAACTACATTGAGTGCATGCACGTGGACTACAAGTCGACGCGCAAGGAAGCTTTCCAGGATCTACAACTTGACGTTAAGGGCTGTAAGGACGTCTACGAGTCCTTTGAAAAATATGTGGAGGTGGAAGACCTCACTGGTGACAACAAATACCGTGCAGAAGGCCACGGGTTGCAGGTACGAATCGATCGGGTCCTGCAGCGTCATGTCTATCTGCAGGTAGGCAGTGGGCGTTTACGTCCAGAATCTGAGTTGTTTGCTTGAAATGCCTCAGGACGCAAAGAAAGGTGTTCTCTTCGAGGATTTCCCGCCCGTCCTCGAACTTCAGCTCAAGCGTTTTGAATACGACTTCCAACGTGACGTTATGGTGAAGGTGCGTGCGTGCGTGTGTGTCTTGACAAGCCGAGGCGCTTTCCCTCGGTTTTCCTCAGTTTTCTAGGGGTTCTTACTGGTGCGTGTTTTTCACTGAAGGCTTTGCGATACTTAAACAGATTAACGAGCGATACGAGTTTCCTCTTGAACTCGATCTGGACAGAGTGGGCCGCAAGTATCTTACAGCGGGTGCAGACCCCAACGTGAGAAACCTATACTTGCTCCACAGCGTGTTGGTGCACAGCGGCGGCGTTCATGGAGGCCACTACTATGCTTACATACGGTATATTTTCAGCCTATCTCCCACCACCTATGTGGTTTCTCCCCGAAGGCTTTCTTTGTCAGCCTCACCTGGTCAGAGGTCGCACCGATCAGTCGCACGTGCTTTTTGTCGCCCTGTTTGAAACTGAGGAAGATTGAGTAAAGATATTCCTCTGCAGACCAACCCTTGGTGATGACTGGTACAAGTTTGATGACGAGCGCGTCACGAAGGAGGATTCCAAGAAGGCAACCGAAGATCAGTTTGGGGGTGAAGACGAAAGTCCTCCTCTGCATCCTACCCTTAACCACACCAATCCCCCTTCATACAAGCTGACAAAGCACTCAAACGCGTATATGCTCGTGTATATCCGAGCAAGCGATAAAGACAGGATTATGTGCCCTGTGACCAAAGACGATATTGCCGAGCATCTTCAGTTGCGATTGAAGAAAGAGCAGGAGGAGAAGGATCGTAAACGGAAAGAGAAGAACGAGGCTCACCTGTACACCATCATCAAGGTGGCCCAACCCGATGATCTTATGAAGCAGATCGGCACTGAGACTTTCTTCGACCTGGTCGACCACGAAAAGGTGCGAAGGCGCTCAGCAGGAGTGACTCAGTAACGCTATGCAACTAGAAACACCTTACAGTTCCTAAACTTGAAACACTATTTGTGTTATATGTCTTTCGTGGGGGCAAAAAAATATCCTACAAAAACTATTTGTTCCTCCACAACAGCTTACAGGGCAAGTTCGCGCTTTCTTTATCATCGCTCACTTGAGGTATTAGATGCCTGGTGCCACTCTCACAGGGCCCAAAGGGCTTGGTTTACAGGTGAAGTCATTCCGTGTGCAGAAGCAAACCTTATTTTCTCAGTTCAAGGAGGATATGGCAAAAGAGACGGGCATCCCGGCCCAGTTTCAGCGCTACTGGCTGTGGGCAAAGAGGCAGAATCATACTTTCAGGCCTAGCCGCCCCCTTGCTTTGACCGAAGAAGCTTTGTCCGTGGTTCAAGTCAAAGAAGTTGCTAATACGGCAGTGAAGCAAGCTGTCACTGACTTGAAGCTGTTTTTGGAAGTTAACACCGATGCGCTTGGCGTTCCACGTGAACTTCGTCCACTATCGAGGGGCGATATTCTACTCTTCTTCAAGGTAACGTTCTCTCCAAATATATAATTCCGCTAGCTTCACCTCTGAAGGATGATATTCAAGCGTGTAGAAAGCGGTGTCTCTAGTTGCCCAGCGAGCTTGTATTACCAGTGCCTGCTATGCGACTACTGCTCTTGGAGGCACCAACCTCATTGTCCAAGCTCTCTGGATACGTTCTCAGTATTTGACAAACCAGGTCAGCTCCCAGCTCGCAATACTTTGTGGCCGGACACAGAGGTAACGCGAGCTGTCTCCGAGCTGCCTCTAGTAGCCTCTGTGCGCTTAGAGCTCTCACTCCGCGTACGGAGGCTTCCACTTGAACTCAAAACATAAACCTGTTTACTTCGAACACGTCAAGCTTCCGTCCATTTTGACGCAAGTCCTTCAACTTCGGTGCACATGTGAGCCGCCTCGTTAGGAAGCAAGCTCACAAAGGAGTTTGCTGACCTACTTTACTGTTGTCTAATCCCCCGTTGTTCGTGTTTCACTGCAGCTCTATGACCCAGCGACCGAGAAGCTGCGTTTCGTGGGGCATATGTTCGCAAGCGTCAACGCGCGAATGCTGGATCTGCAAGCCGATATGAACAGGATGGCAGGCTTTCCAGCCAGTCAAGAGCTCCTTTTGTTTGAGGAGATCAAGTTCGAGCCGAACGTGATGTGCGAGAATATCGACCGCAACTCAACCCTGAGGGTTTGCCAGCTTGAAGATGGGGACATTATCTGTTTTCAGCGCCAGTTCTCACCTGCGGAAGAGCAAGGTTATCAGTATCGATCTGTGCCCGACTTCCTCGAGTATATTAGGAATCGCCAGGTGAGATCCGGTGGGCCAAGCTTTACTGCAAATCGTCACAAGTGGCTTTCGCTAAGAAGCGCGTTAAACGAAATGAGCTAAACGACAATGACTGCCGCTGCTATCCGTTCTGCTCATGATCTGCGGTTGTTGCCGGCAGGTTGTTAACTTTCGGCGGCTTGAAAAGCCCAAGGATGACGACGTGGTTCTGGAGCTCTCCAAGCAGCACACATACGACGACGTCACTGGGAAGCTTGCAGCGAGCCTAAAGATTCCAGACCACACCACCATTCGCCTTACTGCTCATAACTGCTATTCGCATAGCCCGAAGCCGCAGGCTTTCAAATTTAGACAGAAAGACATTGAACGGCTCAGCGATATGCTGGTACGTCATCACTCCGGCGTCTTAGCACAGTGGCGAGCCGAGGGCCATGACACAACCTTCTTCCCAGATGTTTAGACCTGCCGAACCCTCTGTTTGTCATATGTGCGGCTTGCTTGTTGTGAGTGTGACGCTTGTGAGGGACACTTATGCAGGTGCAAAACCATCAGGTTTCAAATATCCTCTATTACGAGATTCTTGACCTTCCACTTCCGGAGCTGGAGCGACTCAAAACTCTGAAGGTTGCTTTTCACAATCAGAAGACGGAGTTGGTCTGCGAGCAGCAAGTCCGGCTGCCGAAAGAAAGCTGTGTAGAAGATGTTTTACGCCACTTGAAAGAGGTTCTTGGAGACAAAGCCCAAGGGGACCTTAGGATGTTGGAAGTTTGTTACCATCGCATTTACAAGGTTTTCCAGCCAACTGAAAAGATTGACACGATTGACGACCGGTGAGCCCCGAATGGAGCCTGACGCCCACAAACGCGCTGGGTGCCTATTTGCCTGCCTTGCTAGCCTCCCACTTTTTGCTTTGAGCCTGCAATACGTTTGCTTCTCAGTTACTGGACGCTGCGCGTGGAAGAGATTCCTGAGTCCGAGCTGAGCATGCCTAACTGCCGTCTTATCAACGTCTACCATTTCACCCGTGACGCAACTCACAACACTGTGGTAATTTGCCCGCTGGTCTTCTGGATCTCTTTTAGTGTCAGCGTTTTTGCACATTTACTTGTCACGAAGTTACCGACAGAGTTCATTTGATTGTTTTCACACTCCGAAAGTACGAGTTTCAGCAAGCACACGGTGACCTCGCGCACCAACTCCCACCCAACATCTGCGACTTCATATAAAATCGGGGCCCCGACCTAGAAGCATGCGAATATTGCTATTGGTTAATGAGCGGCACGTGTTTCGTGACGATGATATCTGCAGCAAGCAACACGCCACAAGGAATCGTGCAGTCGTTTGCTTGCTCGTATTTCCACCCTTGTGTTTGAAGCGGGCCGAGGCAACACTAAAAGACTGTTTTTGCACGCCACTACGTCCTATTCAGTGACGCTCCACTGAATGCGTGTCTCAATGGCTTGCACTCCTGCATTCGATGCTCGTCTCCACGTGCTCACCTGAATTCAAGGACACGTCTTGCATTTAATTAGGTGTTTATCTTGTACATACATTATACATACGGTTGCGTGTACCCTGTGCTCACTTGGTCTGAATGACGCAGCTCCTCTAGAGTGGGAAGTGTTCTGCTCTGGCACGAGAAGATCCAGCTGTCTGCTACTGCGCGATGCCTTGACCTGTGATGTTGTGTGGACTTGAAGTTGCACTGAGCGCTTACTGCTTCCCTCACGTCACCTGGCACTAGTCTCTTCGACTTCAACAGCTCGTCTTGCGAGGCAAAGCGTGTTCATCCCGTCTTGTTGTCACAGAGGCTGCAGGGTGTTGCTGTTCCAGTTAACTTTGAGAGTTTTTCGGTATTTCATCTCAGGTACACAACTTCGGGGAGCCGTTCTACCTAAAGATAGGCGAAACAGAGAGCCTCGCAGCCGTCAAAGTGCGTATTCAAAGGAAACTAGGTGTTTCAGACGAAGATTTTGCGAAGTGGCAGTTCGCTTTCTGTTCTCTCGGACGCCCGGAATATCTCGTAGATAGCGATGTAGTGGCCCACCGCTTCTCGCACACGCGCCGAGACTGGGGAGGTCAGTTTCCAACTCCCTCAGTGAACCTTATATATCACTTCTATTCTGGTTTGTATCCTGCATGGCTGAGTGCAAGTGAAAGCCTCGCTAGCACCCGTATATGCTGCTAGTCGCGTAGGTGGTAGTGTCAGCCCCGGCTTTTGTGGAAGTTCTTAGGATTCAAGACGACTGCTTCATCCTTTGGTTTAAAGCCTGTAGTGGCGTTGGGAGTGTGAGTTGTAGTTGGGAGTGTGAGTTGTAGTTGGGAGTGTGAGTTGTGGTTGGGAGTGTGAGTTGTAGCTGGGAGTGTGAGTTGTAGTTGGGAGTGTTAGTAGTAGCTGGGAGTGTGAGTTGTAGTTGGGAGTGTGAGTTGTAGTTGGGAGTGTGAGTTGTAGTTGGGAGTGAGTTGTAGTTGGGAGTGTGAGTTGTAGTTGGGAGTGTGAGTTGTAGTTGGGAGTGTGAGTTGTAGTTGGGAGTGTGAGTTGTAGTTGGGAGTGTGAGTGTAGTTGGGAGTGTGAGTTGTAGTTGGGAGTGCGAGTTGTAGTTGGGAGTGTGAGTGTAGTCGGGAGTGGAGGTCAGTGGGAGTGTGAGTAGTAGTTGGGAGGTGAGTTGTAGTGGGAGTGTGAGTTGTAGTTGGGAGTGTGACTTGTAGTTGGGAGTGTGAGTTGTAGTTGGGAGTGTGAGTTGTAGTTGGGAGTGTGAGTTGTAGTTGGGAGTGTGAGGTGTAGTGGGAGTGTGAGGGTGTAGTCGGGAGTGTGAGTTGTAGTCGGAGTGTGAGTTGTGTAGTTGGGAGTGTGTGTTGTAGTTGGGGAGTGAGGTGTAGTCGGGAGTGTGAGTTGTAGTCGGGAGTGTGAGTTGTAGTCGGGAGTGTGAGTTGTAGTTGGGAGTGTGAGTTGTAGTTGGGAGTGTGAGTTGTAGTTGGGAGAGTGGGTTGATTGATCTGCGAAATCGTCCTTTCACAAATCGAAATGTTTTCGAGGTTGTGATAACGACACAATGCGTTGCCAGCATGTCTGTGGTTGAGTGTCTTTGCCAGCAACAGCTCAAGTATCTTCCTCTGTTTTCTCTGTGCAGGAACTTGGGAATATTATTTAGGTTTGGAACACGAAGACAAGGGTGTAAGACGACCCGCTTCTACCAATAATAACCGGTAAGTTCATCTCTCGATGTGTTTTCTTTGTTTATAGTTCCTCGCGCCTGTGGCTGACGCGCTATTTTTTGGGGCAGGTATAACTATGAGAAACCTGTGAAGATTTGGAATTGAGTGTGGAATACTAAAGTCAGGTCTTCAGCAAACTTCAGGAGATATAGGTTATGTTAGAAGTCCTTTCATCGCAGATTACTTCAGACTGGTCTTCTTCACCTAAAACTAAACCTCTATTGGGTTGCCTCTACAATCTGTAAGAAGGGAGAAGCCTGATGCTGGCTGCCAAGAGTCAGGCCCAAGTTCCCTTCATCCTCAGTTAGGCCTTTGTGTCTGCAGTACAAGTAAGCTGCTTGCAAAGAGATGGAATGTGGTCACAACTGTTGCGGTGATTGCACAGAACCATAATCCATCATCCTGTACGTTCATAGTGGATTTTGCCTGGGAACATGGCGATTTTCATGTTGTAATTATTTACCTGCAAACTGCAATGCAGACTATGAAATGTTCACAGTATGGAGTCGGATTTTTAAGTTACAGCTTGTTTTGGAGGCCCGTGTGGCAGCTAGTGGCTCTATGTGTATGTGAGATGTTTTAACATACGGTTTGCTGCTTTCTACTGGTTGCAACGAAGGAAACAAGAAGTTTGTACTGTATATGACTCAATATGGCTGATTTCATGGCTGGTAACGAGGCACTGGTCCACAACTTGCCCATCGATTTTTGGTCTTCTTGTGAGCAGTGAGGATCGATGGCAGTACATTGCACTAATTGATAATTATCCATAACATGCCCACCGATTTTTGGTCTTATTTGTGAGCAGTGCGGATTTGATGGCAGTAGATTGCACTAACTTATAATTATCGTATCCATTCTCAGGACGATGGGGCTATATGCTATTACAGTATTGTTGATTCAGCAGCAAGTCCCTAGTCGCAATTTGTGCAAATGTCAGCGCGGACCGACATTTGGAATCCCTGAAAAGATGCCCGCCGCAGGCGCCGCTCCAAAAATATGGGAATATTCCCTCCCAAAAAAACTTGAATTCCTAATGAGAGTCAACACATTCAAATGCATATGGGAATATTCCGCCTTGGCACGAGAGATGGAATTTTGCTAAATAATCACTTATCCATATGCAAACATTCAGTCCTCCAGCTCTTAGCCATGAAGTCACAGGAAATAAATAAAAGAGGTAAATGCGTTCGATGTTACGATCCATATTCGCACCAATAATCTAACACAAAAATGCCAATAGATAAGTATGAATTTACCCACTCGTGCCACTAATTGAATCCATGAAAGACAATTTGCTATCCTCTTTTAAGAGCCGATCAATGACCTCTGAGACACAGTGTTGCTTTGCCCTATTATCTGAGGCAGTAAAATGCCACGCCGGCCCACCAAACAATGTGGTGAAAGCTCCTCAACATGGAAGTTACAAAGTGTCTACCATGATTCAAAGTACCCACCCTGCCTCCATTTAAATAATGTCTGAGTACTGTGCGTTCGTATGACGAATAGGAGCAGGCCTCCCGTATGGTGTCCAGCGCAAAACGACCGAGCGTCATTCCAACTTCTTCCACTCGAGCTGCTTCTAATGTTCAAATTCGGTGCATCACTCGTGCACTGCGGACTGTATGTGTGTCTTTACTCGGTGTTTGATATGTTTCAAAATACTCTTCGTTGAAAAAGTACCTACAGTGCATCTATTGCCGCCGGCGATAATCTTCTTTGGCGCGCTGCAAGAGTGGCGAGTACATGGACACACTAATAAATAGTCTTCTTCATAAATTCGCATCTGAAACATCGTCGTGATATCTTGAACACTTGCGCAGGTCTTCAGGTCGCGCTCAATACGGGTGAGAACTGTATAGGGCCTGTCACCTTGAGATCCTCAACAGCGTGCACGACTTGGGAAGGCAATTGTAATAGAGCACCTTGAATATGAGTTGTAGTCTCAGACAAAGTAGTGATCATGCTGACTAGCAGCATTATTTTGGCAATAAGAGAAGGCGCATTCGAATGGGCAGAGTGAGCTGGAACCGACGCGGCTGGATCTGTGCGAGCACGCTTTGATGGAGATTCTCGATTGTGGTAGGAGGTTCCTTAGAAACCTCATTATTGGAAGCATCTGCGTCGCTGGAAGAAGCAGGAACAGAAATGCTAACAGATGCACGTGGAACGCGTGGAGTCTCAGCGGTCGAACCGGATCCTGGAAAAAACTTGTTGATTGTAGGAGCCTCTAAAGCGAGCTCCAACTTGCGTTTTCGCGAGATGTGATCTTCCATGTTGTCTTTCCTACTGAAACCCTTCGGGCAAAAGCGACATTTAAAAGACATATCGTAAGATAGTATGCAGATACTGCATCTTCTATCGATGAGTTCTGACTGTCAGACGAAACGTCCGAAATTTTGATGAGCGTGCTTGTTACAACACTTGCCTTCTCGTGCCAGTGAACGTCGCTATCGCTAACTTAACCCGCCGCGAGAGCTGAAACTCAAACTGACACAGCTCCCATGCGCAGGCGTGACAGGTGACACCGCAGGTTGACATGTAAAATTTTCATAACTAATCCCCGATTTCCTTGTCGGTCCTTCGGGCCCTCACGTCACTCCCTGATAATCCCTGATGAGTTCCTTGTCCCTCGTAGCCTCGTTCGGACCCTAAGGCTGGCCCTGTGGGCCAAAGTCTCTGATTTCCCCCAAGAATCCCTGATTTTTTTGCGGGCCCTTCGGGCCCAAAATCGGGGCCCTTCTGCCTTTGGAAGGTTATGGCCCTACGGGCCAAATCCCTGATTTTTTTTTTCGCGAATCCCTGATTTCTCGGCGCGGACCGGTCCGCCCCCACCAGCATTATTTACAGCTAGGACATAAAGTGTGTTCACAATGCGTTTGCTATGCGAAGGCGAGCACATCACATACACATGGAACACTCGAGCATGTTTAATACGATTAACCATCGACCCTTATGATCTTCATGCAAGGCAAATTGCCTTACTTTAATCAGCAGCAGCAGCAGCAAAGCGCGAATCCCAACGGGCGACACAGACGAATTTTCGATCCGGCGATCGCCAAACGATGTCGATGACATTGCCATTGCCACTACAGTCGCGTCCATGTGCCGCGATGCCACCGCGAAGCCATGGCACGGCAAAGATTTGGTTCAGATTGTGAACGCAATGTCGCAAAATTGCCATTGCCGCAACGCCACCCCAACGGCGCGCCATTATCTAATTATGGCACGCGTGCTGTTCAAGTCGTTACTGCGTGTCACACGACCAGTCGCATGCGTCGTCGCGTCGTATGCACATCGTCACCTACACACTCGCGACTATTGGCATATTTGTAATAACGAATCATGATATCATTGAATGATCGGATGGCCTAGTGGAGATCTCCAATTTGAGATCGACAGCGCCTAATATTAATACAATAGTGTAACTAGCTAGGCACGATGGAATATACAATTGGGACTCCTCATCTCTATCCTACCAATACGCAAAATTACATTGTATTCGTGCGATTTCTACTTCCAACACTACGATCGTAAACAACCTATCAACCTAGCACGCTCGAAGGGAAGCTTGAAGCTCGTGAAGTACTCGAGGCGGTCGATTTTCTCCATTTAGGGTTTCTCCAAAACAACCGATCTGAAAAGTAAAACAAAAAACCAACACTTAGTAAAAAGCGGAAAACGCATAAAATATTCCCTTCTGCAAAATATAACTAGCAACCTAGGAACCTCAAAGAAACGCGAATGTGAACGCGAAATGATGGCGGAAAAATTATTTCACCACTCGAATATTTTCAGCGATCTGAAAAACAAAACCAACCAAGTAACGTTTAGTAAAAATGAAAGATAATATAAGTGACAAACGAAAGTAACGAAGGAAACTGAAAAAGAGAGGTGGAGTGAGTTAGCTTTGAACCAAATATTTCGAGTGCAAAGGACTCGCGGGAATTTTCCCGTTCACTCCAAGTCAAAGTTCCACGCATGCCAAGGATGAGCGCGCTAAGCACACACAAAATAATACATACACATATCAAAACCAAGCACTACAAACCTGAGACATATTGCAGCGAGCAAGAATGAGCAATATCACATCATGCAACCCGCTGACTCGACGCATGCCCAATCACCCCCTATAGCGCGTCGCGTTCAGACTCCCAAAATCTGAACGGATGCTGCGTGCGCAAGGAACATGTTCTTCCTAAGATACCGAATAATTACTATGCGAACTTGTATTGTATTTGGCATACAGTTGTATACCGAACGCAACACTCGCTGCACTATCTAGCTTGTTCACGGTTTGGTCTACACTCTACAGATTATCGCATATCAATTTCATTTGCCTACGGGAAGATCAGCATTAGGATCATTTGGCTACGCGCATTCCACCATTAAAATCATTTGCCTACGCGCATTCCACATTAAAATCATTTGCCTACGCGCATTCCACCATATATGGCATTTGCCTACGCGCATTCCACATTAAACCCATATATGTATGATCCAACCCTCGCTTCTGCTATATGTACTGCCTGCGTTTCCGCCACCTGGACCGGAGATGGTGATGTCCGCATACAAGTTGGCCCGGTTATTTGTATCCCAGCCCACATATAGGCACATTCCCTAGGCAGGGCCATGTGGTGACTTATTGCCTACTTTGAGGTGATAGCGTATACAGACTTCTCATCGCTGATGGATTTCCAGAATAAACAACTGTCTGGGCATAATTCTCCAGGGAACGTGTTTAAGAGCATCTAGCATTAATTTCCACGCCACCAACGCGATTGCAGAGTGAGCTAGCCCATAACATGATGTCGAATTATACTACCGGGAATTTTGTTGTCCGATTCCAATCTTGGAGGGTGATGATTGACTTAGACTATTATCCGTGTTTGAAGTTAGCGGGTGCGTATTCCAGGTTGATGGCTTACATGGAATATTATCTGTGTTTGAAGTCTGCGGATATGTATTTCCCAGTTGTCAGGAGTTGAGGGATACTCATCAATTCTGCATGCAGATTTCTAAATGAATAAGATTGCTATGTGTGCAACGCAATAAAATATCATAGCTGTTGGAGTACTGCTTCGTTTTAACTCCTTGCTCAAAATATTACAGTCAATATGTATATATATATATTGTGTTCTGTAATCCGTATCCGGATTGTCTGATACGTATCTTTTGCAGTCACATATATGGGGTGTACCTTAGCTAAAATTACAACACTTCCAAGAGAGGTAGTGTTCCTTTTATTCTTTTCTTTTGTGTGCGTCCTAATATTTGTATGCCGAACTTTCCACAATGCCGGCATATGATCAAATGCTGGGGCAAAATACATGGCTACCTTGAAGATCGTGGATATGCTGAAAGCTACGAGTTGCTCTCACACATTTTTCACCAATTATTCACTATCTTCTGGTCCTACCTCTCTGTTCCTTGATACTTTTATAGATCCAGCTCGATGCCCACTTCGCAGAGTCGAAATCTGGCGCGGAGCGAAAGTGGCGCCTCATTCCATGTTTCTTTTCCAGCTTTTTGTAAGTCTCATGGACCTGTCGCATCCAATCGCGCCATCTCACATGCCTTTTTGCACAGAACATAACAAATATTCTGGAGAATGTAGGGTACCGACAGTAAATCACAAACCGTTGATATAGCATAACAGATGTTTTGTGGCCAATTACCTCTGCCGCTGCCATGGACCAGCCTGGAAAAGCGAAGTTCAGTGCTGCCTTCCATCCGACACCGAGATTGATGCCTGCATTTGAGAGAACCCAAAAACTTTTGCCACCTCAGACTCGCTTCCGTGGCGTTAGATTCAGACCAGCACTACTGCAGCCAATGTAATCTGACAGGCGACCAAAATGCGCCTGAGACGTCGGACGGCCATCGCAGTCAGCATGACCTAATGCGCACCTAAAATGCACACGAATGCACGCCGCTAAGCACGCTCATCATTACGTGGCTAGCATCCTATCAATCTCAGTCCCCAGCATTGCGAGGTGAGCCGCGGGCGCACCCCAGTGCACTGCCCCATAGTCTGTCACGATGTAATCGCCGGGGGATTGCACGTGGCGGTACACTGGAATGTGCAAGCCCTCGGAGCTCTTCCAGGCTGCCACCTCCTCTGGATCCAGCCACAGCGAACGCGCCTGCGCAGGAACCACCAGCGCCCGCGCAGCTCATGCCCGGATCCTGGATCTGATGGCGGTGCCCGGATTTTGAGGATGGGGTGCGCAGATCGCCATTTCAAATAGCTCGCACAGGCGCAAGGCAGGGAGCACCTCCAAGCATTTCAGGTTGTAGGCGGTTCCCATCTTCCCCTCAATGAACTGCACCCAACCCCCGGCACAACCCTCAAGAAGTCGCTGCACTGATCATAAGCCACGGGTGTCCAGCACAGCCGAAGGAGATGCCGCCCAGCATAATGCTGGGGGATACCATTGATCACTTAGGGACCTTGAGTGACGCACCTCGTGCAATAAGCCCAGGCTGGCACGGGGCACGCTATACCAAACCGCCCATACCTGTGCTCCCGGCTGCGACATTACCAACCCGTCCATCAACCCGTTCACATAGCTGCGTATCGTGGGAGGCGTAGGCAGTTTGGCGGCCGGGGCTCATCATATCGAAGATCACAGGTGTTGACATCTGAGTGGAGGGGTGTGTGCCATTTGCATCTGGGCAGACGAACCTCTGCAAGGATGACGTTGGCGCTGCCAAAGGCGTAGTCTTCAAAGTGGCATCCGAAGGTGCTGAACATGCCCATAAAATACAACCATGGCGAGACAATGCCCGCACCCCACAGCCTCGGCCGAATTGGCGCGCCGGTCTCGGGAGTTGGCAGCCTTGCAGATGGGGATGGGCTTGCAGTCTTCTGCCGAGGCTGCACCGGCGCGCATCTCTCCTCGCACTCCTCCAGGATGACCCTAAGCTTGCTGTTTCCAAAAGGTGCGGCAAACGCCAGGAACCCCAAAGCATAAATTACCACTGCTCCGGAAGGAACAATACAAATGAAATAATTAAACATCCTGGCCGCCCAAACTGCCCTCGCAGCGAACGCCATGGTCGCCCAGACTGCCAACGCATCGGACGCCCTGGCCGCCCAGACTGACCTCGCATCGGACGCCCTGGCCGCCCAGACTGCCCTCGCATCGGACGCCCTGGCCGCCCAGACTGCCCTCGCATCGGACTCCCTGGCCGCCCAGACTGCCCTCGCATCGGACTCCCTGGCCGCGCAGACAGCCCTCGCATCGGACGCCCTGGCCGCCCAGACTGCCCTCGCATCGG
>LGRX02007320.1:0-44544 GCA_001247695.2 Cymbomonas tetramitiformis | reverse complement strand
GTCAATGCCATGGCGGTGCCCACCCCGCCTCAGGGGACGGAACATTGGGTCAATGCCATGGCGGTGCACACCCCGCCTCAGGGGACGGAACATTGGGTCAATGCCATGGCGGTGCACACCCCGCCTCAGGGGACGGAACATTGGGTCAATGCCATGGCGGTGCCAACCCCGCCTCAGGGGACGGAAGAACGGCTTCCAGGTGCCAGTGTGTTGTGCCGGGGGTCAGGCATTGAGCGCGGCTGGTGCGCTCATTGGCACTGCGCTATGGCGACATCTGGCGCGGCGGGCTTACGTCATTCACAACGTTCATCATGCAGCCTTTTTCCGGCACTGTCTGCTTCAAGCACGCGAAGTGCCCTCGGAGTGCCTTCACCTTGGACTTTGCACCTGGCACCACGCACATCTCAGGAGCGAGCCTCGAGCAAGCAGGCAACTCGTGGCATCCCGTGTGGGCGCGCTGCAGGTGGCTATGATACGAGACCACTGGAAAGGTGCCAAACCCACCACATGGCTTCTAATAATCGGGCGCTGTACGCTTTGGTGTGAAGCATCAGCTTTGCACCTTGAAACGCACATCCTGTGCTCGGTGCTGGGCCTTATGCTCCGGTGGAAAGCACCAATTTTACAGCCCAATGCTTACTCCCTGCGCCTAGTGCAGCCTCATCCCTCCGATCAATGCTTACTCCCTGCGCCTAGTGCAGCCTCATCCCTCCGATATCCAGCTGCATTGATGCATGGCAAGATGATGACAGCTGATAAGCACAGCTCATACCGACGACTCCACGCAAGTCCAGCAGGGCACTGCAGCCGTTGATGTGGTCCCACGGATCGTCAATCACGAGCTTTAGGGCTCCTTGCTCTGTCAAATATCCCAGCACGTGCTCGTAGCCTGCATCCTCGCCCAAACACCAACCACTCTGGGCAAGGCTCACGCCGTCGTTGCATAGCCTGCCTTCTCGCCCAAGCACCGGCCACACTCTTGGCAGGCCCCCCGGCTCAATCAAGTCACTATGACAGGCCCCCGGCCTGAATCAAGTCACGATGACAGGCCCCGGCTCAATCAAGTCACGATGACAGGCCCCCGGCTCAATCAGTCACTATGACAGGCCCCCGGCTCAATCAAGTCACTATGACAGGCCCCCGGCTCAATCAAGTCACTATGACAGGGCCTCCGGCTGAATCACGTCACTAAGTAGATGCTCGGACCGAGCTCTCTCATCCAACATGCGCCTAGCCATCGTGCATGGCAAGAACAACCGGAATGCCCGGCAGGTAGCTACCGAGGAGACCGTGGCCATACGACGGAAGTGGGCTACCGAAGCGAGCATAGCCGTGCGATGAAGAAGTGCGCTACCGAAGAGACCATGGCCGTGCGATGAAGAAGTGCGCTACCGAAGAGACCATGGCCGTGCGATGAAGTAGTGGGCTATCGAAGAGAGCCTGGCCGTGGCGCAGAAGTGGGCTATCGAAGAGGCCATGGCCGTGTGATGAAGAAGTGGGCTACCGAAGAGACCATGGCCGTGTGATGAAGAAGTGCGCTATCGAAGCGACCATGGCCGTGTGCTGAAGAAGTGCGCTATCGAAGAGACCATGGCCGCGAGAGGGAAGTGGCTACCGAAGAGGCCATGGCCATGCGATGAAGAAGTGGGCTACCGAAGCGACCATGGCCGTGTGATGAAGAAGTGCGCTATCGAAGAGAGCCTGGCCGTGCGATGCAGAAGTGGGCTACCGAAGAGACCATGGCCGTGCGATGTAGGGGGCTCGGGACTTACCGGGATACCCCTGCAGCACTTCCTCCGGGGTGGCGCCGCCCACATATGCGGTGCGCCCTTCGCGCACATGGCCGCCGGAGTGCGCCGAGCGCGTTGGTCCAGGCTCCTGACCCGCATGCCGCGTCTTCTTTGCAGTGCTGCCGGCCGTATTAGTGGCGGCCTTCGGTAGCTCCTCATCGCTGGAGCTGCAATGCCACCAAGAGTGCTCGTCGGCTCGACACCCCCAAACCGCCGGAACCTTCTGAAGGGCCTCAACGGCCTTCAGCTCGAACCGGCGCCGCCTCTCCATCGCAACTTCCAGGGCGTCTTTTGCCTCCTCTGCACGCTGCCGTGCCTCCTCCGCGTGCCTCAGGGTCACCGCGACCTCTTTTTCCAGAGCCTCCATCTCGCTCTGCGCCAAGTCGCTCGGCGAGTCCCCGTTGCCACCAGCATCAAAGTGCCTCTGAACACACCCAGCACCCGGCAGGTCACCGTCAGCACTTCCGCCGAAAGCAGTGTGAAAAAAAAAACCTCCTCAAAGCGCTCCGCTGACTTGTCCCCTTGTTGCAGCCTGTCGCTGCTGTCCGTTTGATCCGACTTGTGATCTGCGCTGCTCGCCGCAAGCGAGCCAGCCGTGACCTACTACATAGACATTTGAGGTACCTGCACGTGGTCTTCGGCTGGTGGAGAACGGTCTTCGGCTGGTGAAGCATCAGCGGCTGGTGGAGGGCGGTCTTCGGCTGGTGAAGTATCAACGGCTGGTGGAGGGCGGTCTTCGGCTGGGGAAGTGTCAACGGCTGGTGGAGGGGCGGTCTTCGGCTGGTGAAGTATCAACGGCTGGTGGAGGGTGGTCTTCAGCTGGGGAAGTGTCAACAGCTGGTGGAGGGCGGTCTTCGGCTGGTGAGGTGTTGTCAATCCCGGCAGCAGGCCCAGGAAGAAGCGGGGCCGTCGACCTCGCGCAGCTGTGCTTTACGTCATCGCCTGCTTTCATAAGCATGCAGAAACTCAGCGCCAAGCAAACCGAGGAGCGCGGCGTGTCTCGTAACACCGGGCCCGCAGACCGAGGAGCGCGGCGTGTCTCGTAACACCGGGCCCGCAGACCGAGGAGCGCGGCGTGTCTCGTAACACCGGGCCCGCAGACCGAGGAGCGCGGCGTGTCTCGTAACACCGGGCCCGCAGACCGAGGAGCGCGGCGTGTCCCGTAACACCGGGCCCGCAGACGGAGGAGCGCGGCGTGTCTCGTAACACCGGGCCCGCAGACCGAGGAGCGCGGCGTGTCTCGTAACACCGGGCCCGCAGACCGAGGAGCGCGGCGTGTCTCGTAACACCGGGCCCGCAGACCGAGGAGCGCGGCGTGTCTCGTAACACCGGGCCCGCAGACCGAGGAGCGCGGCCACCGGGCCCGCAGACCGAGGAGCGCGGCGTGTCCCGTAACACCGGGCCCGCAGACGGAGGAGCGCGGCGTGTCTCGTAACACCGGGCCCGCAGACCGAGGAGCGCGGCGTGTCTCGTAACACCGGGCCCGCAGACCGAGGAGCGCGGCGTGTCTCGTAACACCGGGCCCGCAGACCGAGGAGCGCGGCGTGTCTCGTAACACCGGGCCCGCAGACCGAGGAGCGCGGCTGCCCTGGTGCGAAGAGGAGCGCGTACAAGGCCGTGCGTAAGCCGGCTGAGCAGCGCTTCGCGAGCATTTGCCACCCAGCATCTCCAGAAACTCACCAGCAGCTGGCACAAAGGAAGCGTGCTCGGGTGTGGTACAGGAAGGTTCGGCGACGGCCTTCGCCAGGGCGTCCTCACTCGTCGCCGCGGAGTGTGAGCCAGCTGCGTTCTTCCCCGCTTCACTTTCCTCCATGCAGCTTCCAGGCAGGTCGACGCTCAACTCCACAGGTGCACTCTCAGCCGCAGCCCAAAGGGAGCACTGCTCAGCAGCTTCCTTTCCTCCCATGGCACTGCACGGCGACTTTGTGGCTGGCTTCGCCGGCGCATCTCCTTTCATGGCACTGTAAAGGCGCTGCCACAGCTGCTCTAAATGCTCCAGACACTCCTTACTAGGCTGGCTGAGCTCGCCCAGGTCATCGTGCTCGGAAAAGTGCTTTCCTGTGAACCATGTGCACAACGAGGTCACCGCGGCAAGCCGTGGACAACCAGAGGTGACAACGGTGCGCCAAACTAGGTCACCACTAGATGGTGCGCCGCACCGGAGGCAACATCTCGCCATCGTGGTGCGCCGCAGCTGGTCGGAGTGAGTGCCCAACCAGGGATGGCATATCAAGAAATTCTGAGGCAGCACCCAAAGCGAGGCTTGTGGCGGCATGCAGAGGGCGGAGCTTTGCAGAGGAGCTGCTAGACTTTCTGGTGAGCACCTGCTTGGACGCCATTTGCATTTTGGCGGGTCTTCTTCAGACTTCGATCCCTGCGTGTGATCCAAACAGCTTGCAGGCACCCTCAGTACCGCAGGATGCAAACAACACCCCCAAAGCCCAGCGACAAAACTGTCATTGAGGTCTTTGCAAAACGAAAGTCCGAAGCGGAGCCTTCTCTCCGCATCGTCCGAATACTAGGATGACAAGCAGCACACCCAAGGAAGTCGCATAAGGAGGTCCCCCGTGCAGACAGCGCGTTGTTAGTGAAACAGAAGTGAACCAAATAAGCACACACCGTTCGATCGCTTCCACGGCTTCGTTGCTGGAGTGCCTGCGATAAACCCTCCTTGCACTCAGAGGAAGGCTGAAAGATACCGCACAGACTGCAGTTATATGACCCTACTTCCGATCATGCAAAGATGGTCTGCTTAAACCCTGATACCGAGAACAGTCATGGGGCATGAGTCACCTCAACCCAGAGCCCCACTCGCAACACAATAGAGCACAGAGGGACAGATTGGCTCAAGGGACAGGTGTGAAAGTCCTTCTGGTAACAGGCTGTGAATATCAAGTGAATACTTCTGCAGGTCTCGAATGACGCAGCGAATGCGGTTTAAAACATAGGGCGCCTGGTTGTTGGTTGGGCGCCTGCGATCACCTTCGTTTCCGGTCATAAGGCTGGGGAGGTCTTCGTGTTGGTCGCGGACATTCATCTAGCCATTGGATAGTCTGCAGAGTCAGGTGAATGCGTTCGGATTCGCCGTCGTCATACATCATTTCATGTTCTCCGGTTACCTCGTGAAATGCAGTCAGCTTTCCGGTGTAGAACGCCTCGTCTTCGGGCCAGTATATAGCGATAGGCCTTTCTACAGCCTCGGCTCCAATCTCGGCCCCTCGAGCTTTAAACCACTGTTGAATGGTTTCTCCTGGAGTGCCGTCTTCCTGAAGCAGTCGGCAAGAGGTTCGCCATTTTCTGGATTGTGCTTTACCCGCCGCAGCCTCGAATGCATTTGCCCTCATAGGATTGCCCTCATACAGGATGCGCTCTTCTCCCCGCCGCCCACCCGGGAGCAGCATTCCTTTCATGTCGTTGCACACTATGGGAATCGGAGGTTGCTCCTTCAGATCCTGGGCAGCCTCGCCCACGCCACGAATTGTCGGCTCCCAAATTTCTGTTCTAGACTTCCTTTTTAACGTGAGATATTTGCTGTGTGGAGGAGTGCGAGATATTTACCGGTGGGGGACGGAAGCTGAATTCGCTGACCCACGAATCATCTTCGTGATGATCTGTTGCAGCCATACTGCGTGCCACCAAAGTCATTATCTCAGATTCTGATCTAACACCGAGACGCTCCGTTAACAAACAGTACCGCGCCACGACAGTCGTTGCGTCAGACTGTGGCCTAACACTAAAACGCACCGTCACCTATCCGCATCGCGCCACGACAGTCGTTGCTTAAGACTCTGACCTGACACTGAGACACACTGTGAAATACCAGTATCGCCAGTACAGTCACTCCAGTCGTTGTCTGAGACTCTAACCTGGTGCTGAGGCGCTCCGTGACCTATCCTACCCCTCTAGTCATGTTCCTCGGGGAAACTCACACGATAGGTGACGGCGCGTCCAGACGTCGAGCGACAACTAATAAGTGACATGTGTATGGCTCCGCACATCAGAGAAGGTTCTCCCAGACTTTGAGCAAAATAGACGAGCCACGTAAGGGACGGCTCGTCGTGCTAACCGTAACGGAGACGTCAGATTCCCCCTTGTGAAAGATGCATCCCAACAGCAAAGGGCTACAATTGAAACGCGGCGCAAAGCCCCATTCCCACCGACCCGACAGCGATATGCGTACTTGACGCTAAGCACCTCATCCGAGCACCAGCATCATAGAGGGATCATGTGCCAAAAAATGATGCAAATACGAGAGAGTTTCAGACGACTTTGAAGCGCTGGTTACGATCATTGACGAACTACTCAAAGACTTGAAGCGAAAGAAGCACCGCCATACGGACAATCGATGTTGCGGGGATGACGAAACATAAATCGAAAAGACGCTGCTGCTCACCTTGTTATTGCAACATCCTCCTAAAATATTCCTGAAAACGTTGCTGCGCAAATATGCCAAGCAGAACAGCGAGCCGTGGATCGGTAAAAGAAGAACTCAGATTATTAGACAGTGTAAAGGTATCTGCCGCTCGGAGTAGTATTTGCTCGGAGAATGAGATATCCACGAATAAAAGGGTGTATGGCTTACTTTCCGCACGAGAGTGCTCGCGCAGCGGTTGTTAAGCTTTTAAGAGTTTTCATGAAGCGCCCACCCAGAAACCCTTGGCAAGACTTCAGAGAACACCTAAGGGTTTCGTACCAAATGCAAAGTACACGTTAAGCACTGAAATGAACGCCAAACATATTTCCACCAAGTAAGGCAAAGGACTGTGCGCAAAAGACGCTCACTGTCTTAGGAAGGTCTGACTATGCATACAATAACAATGGTTTCAAACCATGAGGTACACTGTGGTATCCAACACCGTAGATGTATCTATGACGACAAGAGCCTCTCGATAAGAGCTTGCGGAATTGTGAAGGAAAGCACAGTGGAAATTAATTGCAACCAAGATACTTGAAGCCAGCAGCAGACAGAAAGTCTCAAGTCGACTTGCGTTAACTGGTTCGTTCCCAGTCTTCAAGGAAAGGTTCAACTGTGACACCGATGAGAGGCTGTTTCAAAGCACACCCGTGGACACTCATGTGACCTCGATCACCTCGTGATATGACACCATCACCATGTCGTGACAGTGAGAGTGACACCATCACCAAACCATCATCATGTTCATCATCACCATCATCGCATCGATCATGGATCATCATCATGCAACAACCAACATGCATCATCAATTCATCATGATCATCACCAATTCACCATACACTAACACTCGAGCCCTTTTGACACCTGATCCCAATGCTGTTCCCGTTCCTGTTATTTCAAATACAGCCAGCCGCTGAGTGGTCCACGTCATAGATACCCCGGGCCGGGGAAAAGCGGTCTCCACATCGTATCTTGTACAAGGGGAAATAGCAGGTCGATCCTGTTATTTTCGCCTGTTATCGGTCTCGCATTCTGATTGGCCCGAAATTCAAAATTAGCCCTCGAGGTCACCTCCATATCACCTCGAGGTCACCTCCATATCACCTCGAGGTCTCGGTCTCCTCCATATCACCTCGAGGTCGGGAAAAAAAATCAAAAAGAATCTCCCATCTCGATATCGTTTCTAGTGATGACACCCATCTCCATATCACCTCGAGGTCGTATAACAGAATCTGATTGGCCCGTCGACGAAAATTTCTGGAGGTGAACCACCTCCATATCACCTCGAGGTCTGCCACCTCCATATCACCTCGAGGTCACCTCCATGAGGTAATATGGAGGTGAATCTTTTTCACGTGGCAGATTCTGCGGAATATTCACCTACAAAATACTCCTCGAGGTGATATGGAGATGGCAGACCTGGAGATGGAGGACAGGGGGGCAACGCCAGGGGGTGAGACCCATGGCCAGCACTAACTGTTTTTTTCCAGAAACCCATGGGTTTTGGGGTCTGAGCACTAACGGTTTTGGCTCTGAACCCATGGGACCCCTACGAGACGTAGTACTAACGGTTCTGGCTCGAACCATGGCGCCCCTAGCCATAGTACTATCGATCCCCCCCATCGGGGCATGGGTCCCCCGGGTAACACTTAAGGATTCAGCACTATCTCATTTTGCACCTGCCCAAGGGTCCGGCCGAGCCGGCCGGCCGAGCCTGGTCTCCATCTCAGTCTCCATCTCAGATTGGAAATTGTGCATGGTCTCCAACTCAGATTGGAAATCGTGCCTGGTCTCCATCTCGAGTGAAAATGGTCTCCATCTCAGATTCATGAAAATCACAAACGACAGCTGTAAAATGGGACACCATACAGTAATCACTCACCTTTAAGAAAACAGGAAATTCACGCCAGCGTATTTTTACATAGAGTTATTAAATATGAGGGCGATGTATTAGATATGACGGCGTTTGGAGAAACGCCGGCTGTTGTCAGGGTTATGACCGATGACACATGTGTCATACATATCATACGTGTCATACCTGTCAGACATGTCATACCATGTCATGTCATGTCGAGTCATGTCATATATTATAATGACAGACAATCGTCAGTACGGTCGACTATGACTGTACATGTCATCGAGATGATAAGTCACATCATCTGTCATTTATTCAAGGAAAGACTTGAATGACACCTGTCATCGAGAGTTCGTATGTCGAACTCGAAGATGGCAAAGCAAGATACAATCTTGAAGTACCGAACAAGAAATCATCTTCGCTTCTAGCATGTGCGGAACAAGCATGCGCAGTATCACAGGGCGAACGCATCATTCGTTCTGCCAATACTGGTCGTTCAACCAATGTCTCCATAAGTGATTGCCGCCTTACGTTACCCTTCCACAAATTCTAACCAGGCCGGATGGCGACTTTCATTTGTGCCATATGTGTTATGTGACACAATCGTCCGCGCTTCTTTGTTTTCGATTCACGCGGCGATTTTGCATGTCATTGCGTTTGCAAATCCACGACGTTGCGAGTATCTACTCGCGTTCGATAATCATATTTGTGAGAACAAACACGCAGTCAAGCACTACAAGACAAGGTGCAACGCTCGCATATGTCAACCGTGAAACTGTGAAGCTATACACAAGATAATACGAAGTGTTATAGCTTCCGCTGAAAGAATGTGATGACAGCCCCTAAGGTGTCAGATGTGGAAATGACAGATGCTATGAACTGTCTGACTACCGAAGTCGATATCGGAGATGGCGCTGATGACAGTGAAGAAGTCATAGTAGTCGAACCGTATCGGTGATGACATAGATGATGATGACACTGTCGACGTGCCAAATCCAGCAATATTTTCGACCGTACGGTCGGGGAATTATGGGTGGGTAGCAACAGGCGGTCATTTCTTATGGTTCACAACCCAATAGCGGTACCATCTATGCGATGGGAGACATTCGGTATAGATGAGCTAGCGTTGTGCTAGAGCAGTATCTTCTCACAGAAGTCTGCACTCATCCCCGCTAATAACTTGCACGTGTGTTACAGTCCAATAACACCGCGCTTTCTATTATATTATTGATATACTAAGGGCTCGCATATCAGCCCGTATCAGATGGTATTCTAACTCGTCAGGCACGAGAAACGAGAACTCAAGTGAGTGCAGCGCGTAGATATCAATAATTTTGTGTTTACAGGTTGCGGAGCGCAAGCATATCAGGCGACGCAGTCGAATAAATACGAATATTGATATATCGCACATACCGCTGCAATAGCGAAGACAGTGCGCGAGATAATTGTCGCATTCGCAGGATCGTACATACAGCTGACCATCATATACACTGTGCGAAAAGGTGTGCACGAGGCATACGAATGCTCTGTGGTCACATATGCGCACAGAACGATTTGCAGCTTAGAGAAATGTATACTGTACGGCGATCATATATGCGCGAGAAAGCGATTCGCAGCTGTAAGCATGCGCGACAATCATATGTTCTCGCAGAAGTGATTCGCAGTCAGAAGTATGCGCGGCAATTAAATGCACGCGCATGGATGATTCGCAGTTGTAAAAATTGCGCAGTATGAGATACGGCATAGAAATCATTAGCGGATTCATGATCCGCGCATAAGTCAGCACTCGTATCATGTGCTGAGAAATGGCGACAATATATGCTTTTCATCAACAACGCGCGCGATTGCATAAATTCACTTGCAGCGCACTACTATCATCTTGCAGTTTTACGATGATGATGTCAAAATAGTTGCAACGATCATATATGCATCGTATGCGCGCGTCAATATCCTCTGCAAAACATTTGTATACTCGCAGGGATACTTTGGATGGACGCATGATGGACGCATGATCACCATATTGCATCATTTCACACTATATCTTGATGACTGCAGAGATATTTCAAATCATCAGAATTTGTATACTTATTTGCAATATAGTGTGCAAGATATGTGTGTACTGAGATTGCAATGATTGCAACACACACACACACATGCACACATACTCCACTTGCAGCATTCACCAACATGCAGCGTATAGTGAGTACATGCAGCATTGCACCATATATACATTCTATACTGAGTGACTGCAATATTGTAAATTGTGCATGCATCACCAAAACAGCTTGATCACGATATCAGCTGTAGTATATATACCAGTTTGATCACGTTAACAACTGGAACACTAGCATCATATTGCAATACATTGAACATTGCACAAGCATATTGCAGTGCATGCTAAGTTATATTAGAACCATGTTAGCATAAGGTGCCTGAAAGTAATCTTAACATCATACCTAGCTCGTCATGTCCCGGTGGAGCCGAGATGCTCTTCGGATCACATGCACGTTCTATGGTGGATTACTGGATGGAATACTCACCAGAGCTACATGTAAAATAAACAAGCAACTCATTATTGTGAATGAGATTAAAACAGGATTACAATAACTCCTAACCTGATATATATCATGCTAGATTCATTCAGTACATGGTATGCTGATCACCATCCTGCATGATAAACTATCTGGGAATATTGTAATACCAGAAGTTATCTTCCTGGAAGTGTGTAAAGTGAACACACACACACACACACACACAGGCAAAAGTACTAATCAACAAGTACTGCACATTGCACACACACTGACATTTACTGTATATGATGACATTCACCGACTCGTAGTGAATTGATCAACTATAATGTCCATTATGTGCATGATAATATGGATACCATTCCACAAACACATGTGCGTGTGGAATGTCAAAGATGGCGATAGATATGGGAGCAGGATAAAACAACATGTTGTAGGGCTGGTTGGAGATATTTCCAGACCCGAAAGCAGAATACTGTGCTCATTACGACAGCTGGTAACTGTTGAGCACAGTCCATCCACTCTCACATATCGCTGGAGCAACAACAACCACTATACTGCATTCTGACAAATGACTCAGTATTGATCAGCACAAAAGCATGTACCTAATCAGATCAGTACATATATATATTGAGCTGACATAGGCTGTTGTGGACACACACACACATATATGTGTGTTGTGCTAAACTGCTTTGATGATTATCAAGCTGTGTCCAGATATGTTTGGAATTTAGAGATATCATTTTGATATACTCTTAGTGCACAGTCATATGCTCAAACATATCATAGGTTGATAAGTTATCACTAAAGTGGATAATCCGCTTATAGTTGGTACACCTAATATATCAACAGGAAGTGCATTAACTTCCATGGGTTTCAAATCAGTAAAACCCATAATTATGATCAACCACAGATGTTGACATACAGAAATATTCACTTTTATGCCATGAAAATTGTCATGTGCAAAGGTGAAGTAAGTTGCAGTACTTCTGTACTTTGCGGCTTACACACACACACAGAGATATATTACTATGGAAAACAATAAATAGCCAAAAAAATGGGCAAAATGGGTAAAATTCGTTTGCGATAGATTTCAAAATTGAAATTTCGACCCTATTTTATTTGATATTATGATTTTATACCTATTAAGGTATCAGAAAATCATAATGACCATGGTCATATCTCGTGTAACACCCTAGATATTAGGTGTGTAATATATGGGGGTATACATATTGGCTGTAACAAAATGCGTAAAAATGCTCCACGCATGATTTCAAAATGAAAAAATCGGGTTGATTTTTTTTTGCTGATCTGATTATTCAGCTATCAACAAATATTCCCTGATTTATGCAGCACTTGTAACACCCTGTAACACCCCTAAAATTTGATGTGTGTGTCAGGGGTGTAATATGCCTCCTGCAAACCACGTAACATACAGTGTGAAATTAAATGCAGTTTTGCTTAAATATGTTTGCAAAATATTTATACTGCTTTGATTTAACCTATTTTAGGGTTACTGATACCAAGTAACACCCTAAACACACTGTGGGGGATATGGGCCACTGTAACGTAACATACCCTAAATGCCACCCGAATAATAGGGAAAACCTCGTGTTTGGCATATTTGTCATGCTGAAATCAGCACGGACATGACAATATTTCGGGCAACAACCCAAAAACTGCAGGGCTACAACCCAAAGACTGTAGGGCTGCAACCCTAAAACTGTATCAGCTGCTTCCTATAAGGACTGCATGCTATATCATAAGGTATATAGGCAACTGACCTGCCTATGTGTTCACACTTCCTCAAGGAGGGAAGAAGGTGGATAGGATCACACACATATCCATTTTATATTCCGATCTGGTGATTTTTGATGGATTGCTTTTGATAAAATCACTGCATCCACAAATAACGTTGAAATCTGTACAACGTTAAACCCACCATCACTAATAAAGTGTAAACTCGGATGGGAAACTACATCCCAATGACTATAAGTTAACTATTGCTCAGAATCTACATCCTCGAGTAAGTTCGGAATGCTGAACTATATACATAACATATACCTGATACCATGCTTAATTGCATATCCTGGATCAGAAGATGATAGTTATATAATGTATATATATATATATCCCACCTGATACACTTTGGCACTATAGCCGTACATAAGAGTGGGAAGGACAAGTGCATCGCTGTAAGACTGGTTGATATAGTCCCAGTGCTGAAGGCAGAATGTGGCACCCGAATAACAGCTGATAACTGTTGGGAGACCACCATGCAAGACCTTCTAAGCGTAACTCCTTTGTCCTAAGATGCAAGTGAATTGTTCATAATAAGTTGACATCACATAAAAGCATTCTGATAAAAACCCTATATATCCATGTGAGTTGACATTACTACAAATGCCATGGGTTTCGAATCGTCGAAATGAGTATAACTCCGATGAATTCATTAGTACAGAATAGCTGTTGAGATTGTTCCTCCGGCTGGATTGCAATCGTTTACAATCCCTGTACATTCCGGTGACAAAATACTGCACTGGACTGATCACCGCATTTGGTATAATCTGTGATATATAAGTCACCAGAGAAAGCATTGCAATCAGCACAATGCTGTCTAGACTCACAAAGATGAGTAACAGATATTCTCAGATGTAATAAATATAGGCACAATGTGACCTACGCTAAAATCGCGTATGCTCGGGCACTGTATTGTGACCTGCGCCGAGATCGCGTATGCATGGACACAATATGACTTGTGCCAATGACGTGGACACAATTCATACAACCTCCGGTACAAGCGGACAAGGTTGACTGCCACGACATCACGTCTGAAATCAATAAATCACTCAGAGAGAAGGTGTTGACATCAGTATAGCACCATTGTACATATAGTCATGAGGATTTTAAAGAAGACACAGTCTCTCCGATATTGAGAAACATGGTACACATATTACCATGCTCTCTGATCATATATTGATATCCCATAGCATACGATGATGGTAACAGCAAACCACTTCGCCGCTGGAGGGTAGTGTTGTATTTTATACAGCACATGCATGGGCACTATATGACCCACGCGGATGACGTGAATTCGGGCTGCATCCCAACGACTGCAATGCACCTTCGGTGCAATGGGCTGCATCCCGAGAACTGCTATCCAGCTTCATAATAAGCTATCACGTCATCACATAGAGGTCGGACCTCTGTTGTATTTAAACGGCGCTTGACAACGAACCGCCTAGCAATACACTTCCTTGAGGGGGGAAGATGATAAGCTAAAAATACAACCAAAAACCAAATAAATAAACAATTAATAAAACAATTAAGTTGCATCATTGTTTTTGTTTTGGTAAGCCTGACTATATACAGTCAAACCATGCAGAACTCCATGAAGTTGACACATTTATGTATCAAACATTTCTAAGGTCATCAGCCATGACATACAGTAATCACTCAGTTATAAGGAACTCCTATGCTAAGGAACCCCAGCCTTTCGGGGGGGTACCCAAGTTGATGAGAAAAGCTGGCTGGACTTTTTTTGTTATGGAATCACCCTGAAATAAGAAATATGGTGTTGGCTGCCTATCTTAAGGGGCATTTCATACACTTCATATATATTAAGAAATCTAGGCTGGAAATTTTACCAAAATGGTGTAGGCAAATGCTATTTTTATCAGATTTTTTAATAAAACTCTGCAAAAATCAAGGCACAGTGCAATATGATGCTTAGGTTCATACGACACTACAACATTATACATTCACCCAGAAAGGCTAAGTCCTGCTTTAATTCTTTCAACTGTGCACGACTCTCAGGGTCCATTTTCTAGGTTTTGAAAATTTTAAGAAATGTGGCTGGCTATGTACGGATGGCACGTGGATGGCTATGGAATATGCTGGCTGGCTTAAAAGATCGCGGTCACTATTCTTAGCAGATTCCATAGGACGCTGGCGCTGGCCAGGGGGGGGGTACCCAAGTTGATGAGAAAAGCTGGCTGACCTGGAATTTACGGTTTTCTTATAGGTGGGTGATTACTGTACATATGAACTTGATTTTGAAGACCTAGACATTGTATATGGCTACTACCCCGTGCTGTGGTACTGTCACAAGTACCAATAAGAATCCCATGTAGGGTGCACTAGATGAGGGTATATCGGTCAAACTAAGGCGTTGAAAATTCATTTAGGACCCTTTTGAATTATTTTGAACATTGAAACTAACCCCGACTGACTTTTGGCACATGTTACGGTCACGCGCTTTGGGGGGGTGAAATGCCTGAAAATTAATTAATTTCGCTGGTACTGTCACAAGTACCACACACGGCGAGGCTGATTAAGGCATGCCATGTGGCCATGACACTCCGAACATGATGGTAGAGTTCATTATTGGGACCTATTCTAGGTGCCCATCACGTGCTACGGCATGTGAATGGCGACAACGCTCCATATGCATGTCGTTAAGGCACATGCATGTGACAAAAATGTGTTTTCCCGATTTTCGCTTGCCTTTTTTTCCCCACTCCACCCTAGAGGTATGTGTATATTGACTGATTGGGTGAGCCTATCATGCATGTACAGGTCTCTAAAAGTCGATTCAGGTGTATACTTCAATATTCTACAGTCGGTTGGGCTATATATATATTTTTACAACTTGGATTCCCGAGGCTCAAGCCCGCTACCTAGGCTGGAATAAAGTCAATATTACACGCAAATTATGACAAGTACAAACCGGGTTGGGTGGTTTGCATGCTACTTACGACGCGCATGGCATTATGCCAACCAACCCACGACCACACACATCATTGGCCATGATATACCGCTTCAATTTGAATGAATGATGGGCGGGCTTATTTGGTTCCCAAGTGCGCCTGGGAAAAATTCGAAAGAAGATCCGTCAGTTTGAACACACGCACGATGTCACTTTGTAACAAAAAACACTACCGTGGTGGCATCACGCATCCATTAGGAGAGCTACACGTGTGATATGGACCAATGAGGCATAATGCAACTTAGTTTGGGTCCCAAAGACAATGGTATATGATGGATAGCATCCCAAGAGTGGAGGAGGGCACCTCAAAAAATTATGGCGCGCTGGTACTTGTGATAGTACCACAGCCGGCTGTGGTACTCTCTCGAGTACCAAGGGGTAGTAGCCATATACATCTGGTCTAGCATATATCCAGACTAGAATTGTATATTGACACGGTGCAAGCACCATAGCCTCTGCCACCGATGATCATTGAAAAAGGGCAACCATTCTTGATATTTCATACATATCATCTGATTGGATCATTAAAGGTGTCAAGATTACTCAATGCGATATGCAGGCTACGGCCTGAGTACAACACCTAGATAGGTCAAAGCCACTGAGCTGACCAATGCAGCATAAATGCTAGCTGCTTTTGAAGACTACATAATAAGTCTATTGCCCTTATGTCTTGAAATGTATCCGTGTATTGGCATTTCTTTGAGGTAATCATACCTGCTGAATGAGCCATACCAACCATCTTGTCTTCATGGATCATTACATATCTGATCATACCGCCATTGAACAAAGCCTATGCAGTGAGATTATTATATCACAAGGCATTTCAGTGGTACGCATCAAACAATTGCATTGCAGCAAAGATCATCAGCTCTTCATCATACCTAAAGGTTGAGTTGTTGTCAAAAGTATTGATTCATCAGACACCATATCTCAAAGGTCTATTCATCATGGAGGACAGAATCTGTGCAACCATGGCTATACAGCCTCCAACATAGCTAACATAGCTATATAGTCTATGACCCAACCGTTGTTAAGCAGCCTCCACGCCACATGGCTAAAAGATGGCAAACAATCTCTTCGGTCATTCTTGGGCATAAAGCAATCAAGCACAGCCAATTCAGGATGTTTATCCCGAAATTCTCCAAGAGTTATTCATGTTTTCCATGTGTCATATGAAAACAGCCAATATACCGCCCTATGATGGGAGCCATCTCCTTCAACTAGGGGAAGTGGTTATGCTGTAAAGTTGACCAATCTGATCATCATAAAAGTGACAGATTTGAGAAAATCGATTGAAACTTGTATTGAAAATGACTATTCCTTAAGACAAGGTATTGCACCTAAGGGAATAAAGGTTTCATCGTCTGAAATAGAAAAAGAGTTTTACATTGACTCTAATTCCTGAATCCAGAATCACATAGAAAATATGATCTATCCTGTGCATATAGAAAGTACATTAGATTCAGATTCTGAGCATACAAACGGACTTGAATGCACTCGGGTTTGTACTGAGTTGCAATTGTCCAAAGTTTTTTATTCTGACATCACTACTTATTTGTGGAATAGCATACAATGGTATAAACCATCCACATATAGATGGACACCATATTTGTAATTTCATATCATTTTGGCACATAAGACAAGCATGCTTCATTAAGGAATTTTATTCTTTCAAAGTTCATTCTGGAATATTTAGAAATTTGTTGCCTCATCCATTAGGCCACGAAGTCTTGGAAAACCCGCAATCTGCATACGGTTTCCAAGCGCAGTTCATCCTCATTCTGGAAAGTGATAGAAATTTTATAGTCATCAACAAGTCACAATTCTATCGGATTGAAATGACACATTCATCATTCATACTTCTTTATCATAACAAGTCTCTGAATAGTGTTTGCCCAAAAATAAAATGGGCACCATTGAGATAAGTGATCATGTACTGAAGAATATACACATATCACTAGGCAATGCCATGTTCCAAATCATAATGAAATGACATGCCAGCCATCCATCAACTACGGAAATACAACTCGTAGTAAGTTGTTGTCATTACAGACACTTCTTGATTGACTCTCCATTAGCTTCGATACCAAAGTCAACTTCGGTACCATCACTGATTTCGTTCTTCATTATGACGATCATTATCCACACCATTGTCTAAGTTGGGCACACCATTGTCTAAGTTGGGCACACTATAGTGACCCTGAACTGACAATGTATGTGGGCTGCAACCCAAAAACTGCATATTAATTCATAGTGAATTGACATTGGATATTTGACATCATCTGGCATTTGCCACATTCAAAAACGTCAGGCATATTGCCGGTATGACGTAGAGAGAATCGGTGTTCATATTGACATTGTTACCTCGAAAGCATTCGATAAGTAATCTCAGTCTGATTACTGAGACCATTTTCACATAACATAATGATTGAATAGCATTCTCCATCACCATCTGATTGGTTTGATACACCTCTTTTTAAAAGGGAGAGGAAGGAGTATATATTCATTCATTCTTCATACAGCTGCTTACCACATACTGATTTACATCATTGTGATTTTGCTTGGAAGATTAAAAATCTTATCAAAAGTTCCAGCATCTGTATATAGCAGCCATAAAGTTGATGACACGGTACATCATGCCGATTGAAACATCAAATGAAGTCTTATTTGACTTACTGACACATGAAGTTCATTATGAAGAAATCATAGATGCATATTTCTCCGGCTCTATCATATTATATGAAGGGCACTGGCATAGGAGAACGATGGTTTTTCAAATGTGAATAAGCTATATTGTAAGCTTACGACCATCACTTTGACGTCAACAGCCTAAGATGCTGATTGTCGAAATTCAAGAGTTGAAGAATTCTTTGAATCAGCCTTGATAACACGTGTTTTGATTGATGAATTGTTGATCCATGGTTTCTCCCCAAATTTAGAGAGACTGGCACGCAAGTTGTTGCCAATGTCTTAAGGAAAGCATCTGAGCAAAGGATTGCCAGTTGTGCCATCAGACATCGAATTTCATAACAGCAAAGCCGAGTGAGTGAGATCCGCCACTCTAGCTATTTGCCCGTCATTCCTTCCAGGTTCATGACAAGAGACAATTCATCAAAGTCATACACCAATGTATAAGTCACATGCATGGTTGCACAGTTTGTATCCGAATGCCATCCCATCGAGGTTAAGCATCTAGACAGCAACTCTGGCCAACCAAAAGCCTTCCTGTCTTCGGATATCTTGAGCATTCTCATTTCCAGCTCCATTATGGACTAGGAAACATCATGACTGTGCCTCGCCAGGACGCTGATCCTCAAAGCCGCACACTTGAGGCGAGCCTTACGAGATAGTGACCTTTGGCCTGTGGGGCGTCAACCCCTTATCAAATCCTGAACACTTGTTAACACCTGGATAAATTTATCATGATGCAACTTAAGTGGGATTAATATTATAAGTTCCACATAATCATATTGTCTACGTATGCTGAAGGCATAACTGCCGCATATGGTTACAATAGGTCGTAGCTTCTATAACATTGTGGCTTCCGAGTCAAAAGCTGATAGCCGATGACTTTTGCCAATAATTGCAGACCAAATAATAATCAGGCCGTGGAAACATATACCCAAGGGTTTTCGTCGATCGGTCGTATATATATATCAGGGCTGCATCCCAAGAACTGCAGGGCTGCATCCCCAAAAACTGCAGGGCTGCATCCCAAGAACTGCAGGGCTGCATCCCCAAAAACTGCAGGGCTGCATCCCGAGAACTGCAGGGTTACATCCCTAACATTTTTACCCTGCATCAAATTGATATGACAGGAGCAGGAATTGATCCTTCCTTGCTAACGTGTAGTGAGCCTTGTATAAATCATACCCTTACACAGATACGCATATGCGGGTACCAATATCTGTGAAAAACTGCTAATGCTACCTTTGCCAAGACCGTGGTTAGTCATCGGATTCTGTGGCCAGTCATCCGAAGCTACCGGAGATATCGACTGAGGTAGACGGAGTTGTGATCCTAAGTTATGCTTGACACACATAACTAAAATAAATTTCAGATTAGTACGTGGCGAATCCACTCTCACTCATCGCGACAGATGTTCGTCAAAGCGTGCGTACTGGACCAATAATTGAGGAGTTGAGCAGACCGGGTAAAGGATTATAAGTCCAATCCCGTTAAGCAGGGCCACTCCGTTTGCATTAAAATAAGCCCCCGGTGAAATAACTCCGGAAACATCCAAAGGGCTTCCCATGACCGCCTGTGAACCTCCTTTGATGTCTTCAGGAGGGGAGGAAGGGTTGGGTGCACAATATATAATAACTGTGGAAACGAACAGCAAACGATCAGTTATATATATAAGGCCGAGAATCGTTCGATTATAAATTGTTAAATCGTGGGATCATCGTTCGCTAAAGCGACGACGGCTAGCGCAATAATCCGTAACGTACACCTCGGATACTTTGAATCGTCACTCTGACGCACGATACGTGTGGATCAATCAGTAATCCAGCGTCAATATGTATCACGAAACGCAATTCATTGAACCTTGAATCGTCACTCTGCGATACGATACGCAATTCAAAGGGGGCTACATCCTAAGAACTGTAAGGCATTAGCCTGTAAGGCATCATGCTAAGGTGAGGGACTAAAGTGGACTCAATTCCCCCCAAAATCCTAAAAACACCATGAGGGACGCCTCAAATCGGTGCAAGAAGACTGGTACCAGCAGAAGCAACAACAACAAAGACATCAAAGACATATACAAAGGTATGCCCGTTGTGAGGTCACAACTCTTTTAAGAGGGGAGATCTGTCAGGGTTATGACCGATGACACATGTGCCATACATGTCATACGTGTCATACCTGTCAGACATGTCATACCATGTCATACCATGTCGAGTCATGTCATATATTATAATGACAGACAATCGTCAGTACGGTCGACTATGACTGTACATGTCATCGAGATGATAAGTCACATCATCTGTCATTTATTCAAGGAAAGACTTGAATGACACCTGTCATCGAGAGTTCGTATGTCGAACTCGAAGATGGCAAAGCAAGATACAATCTTGAAGTACCGAACAAGAAATCATCTTCGCTTCTAGCATGTGCGGAACAAGCATGCGCAGTATCATAGGGCGAACGCATCATTCGTTCTGCCAATACTGGTCGTTCAACCAATGTCTCGGGTTCACAACCCAATAGCGGTACCATCTATGCGATGGGAGACATTCGGTATAGATGAGCTAGCGTTGTGCTAGAGCAGTATCTTCTCACAGAAGTCTGCACTCATCCCCGCTAATAACTTGCACGTGTGTTACAGTCCAATAACACCGCGCTTTCTATTATATTATTGATATACTAAGGGCTCGCATATCAGCCCGTATCAGCTGTTTCCTTAACGTCGAGTTTCCTTAATGGTGAGTGATTACTGTAGTACAAATCTACTGCAACGAAAACCTAGAAATCGACAGCTCTATCACATTATGTGGAAATGCGTGCACGGAAGCCCCCTTTGTAGGGCAATATTCACTCCGACAAAATGAAGTTTGGTGCCTTGCTGTAATCGGTTGTCTTTGCTGGATTTGGCACAGTGACACCTAAAATCTGTCACCTGCCTCATCCTAGAGTAGTCTGGGTGACCGTCACTCGTAGGCCGAAACCTAATCCCTGAACTTAAAGTCAGGTATATGTTTATCTCTTTTTTATCTTATCAATTCGACCGTTCTAATATCGCAACCCTGTATTAGGGTATAACGACAAATAGATATATATCGGCCCTGTATATCTAGCAGGTTCTGGATTTGGCACAGTGACACCTAAAATCTGTCACCCGCCTCATCCTAGAGTAGTCTGGGTGACCGTCACTCGTAGGCCGAAACCTAATCCATGAACTTAAAGTCAGGGATATGTTTATCTCTTTTATCTTATCAATCCGACCGTTCGATATCGAAACCCTATATTGGGGTATAACGACAAATAGATAGATAGATATATATATATATATATATATATCGGTCCTGTATATCTAGCAGGTTTTGGTTCGCACCATCGCTTTTACACTGCTTCTGTCAGGGTTATGACCGATGACACATGTGTCATACATGTCATACATGTCATACGTGTCATACCTGTCAGACATGTCAGACATGTCATGTCATGTCATGTCATGTCGAGTCATGTCATATATTATAATGACAGACAGTCGTCAGTACGGTCGACTATGACTGTACATGTCATCGAGATGATAAGTCATATCATCTGTCATTTATTCAAGGTAAGACTTGAATGACACATGTCATCGAGATGATAAGTCATATCATCTGTCATTTATTCAAGGTAAGACTTGAATGACGCATGTCATCGAGAGGCCAGTATGTCGGACTCGAGATGGCGAAGCAAGATGCTATCTTGAAGTACCGAACGGTTCGGAGAAGAAATCATCTTCGCTTCTAGCATGTTCGGAACAAGCATGCGAGTATCATATGGCGAACGCATTATTCGTTCAGCCGGTACTAGTCGTTCAACCAATGCCTTGGGTTCACAACCCAATAGCGGTGCCATCTATGAGATGGGAGGCATTCGGTATAGATGAGGTAGCGTTGTGCTACAGCAGTATCTTCGGACGAAGTCTGCACTCATCACCCGCTCTTACGCTGGCCGAGTGTTACTGTTCAATAACACCGTGCTATCTTATCATATCATAATATATCTTAAGGCTCGCTTGTGAGACCTCAAGGCGAGAACGAGAACTCTAGTGTGAGTGCAGCATAGATATCGAATATTTTGTGTATGCAGGTTGCGGAGCGCGAATAACATCTGGCGTCGCAATCGCACAAATACCGATATACTGCATATACTGACCGCTGCATAAGCGAATATTGTGCGCGAGGATATATCGTCACATATAAAATCGCAGATCGTACATCGCAGCTGATCATCATCTATACTGCGCGAAAAGGTGTGCATGCGGCATACATATGCACAGTGATCATATGTACGCGCAGATACGATTCGCAGCTGTACGAAATTCGCAGTATGAGACGCGGACACAAAAATCATCAGCGGAATCATGATCCGCGCGAAAATTAGCACTCGTATCATGTGCTATGCATACTGCGACAAGATGTGCTCTTTATCAGCAACGCGCACCATCGCGATTTTCATGATCGCAATAAATCGCTTACAGTGCACGACAATTATTTTGCAGTTTTATGATGACGATGTCAATATGCAAAATGTCATCAACACACCGTCATTATCGATAGTTGCAATAATCACGGATGCATCATCTGCGCGCGTCACGATATCCTTTACAAAATATGTATATATACTTACTGGGATAATCATGAACGGACGCATGATGACAGTATATTGCAGCATGCCATATAATACTCTGATGTTTGCTGAGTCATTATAATCTATTCACTGTCAGATTCGTATATCAACCTGCAACCATGAGTATGAACTGCATACATGCTGTGTGAGTAGCTTATACACACATACACGCTCAACATGACAGATCATTGAATACTCTGCAGCAACATCATAGTGTGTGAAAAATTCGAGTGTGCGGAGATTAAAATGACTGCAGCACCACACACATACACACATTACTTGCAGTATACACCATTATTGAGTATATACTGAGTGCATGCAGCACATGTGCATTACACCACATATACATTATATACTGAGTGACTGCATCACTGTGAATTGTGCATGCATTATTCATACAGCTTGACCACGATAACAGCTGTAATGTATTAACCAGTTTGATCATGATAATAACTGGGACATATAGCATCACATCACAATACATCATACATTGCACAAAGCATACTGCAGTGCATGTAAGCTATATTGGAACCCATGTAAGTGTAAGGTGCCTGAAGGTGATCTTAACACCATAATTAGCTCGACATGCTCTGACGAAGGATTTGGGATGAGCATGTTCGTTCTATGGTGGATCACTGAATGGAATGCTCACCGGAGCTACGTTTAAAATAAACCAAGCACCTCGTTATTGTAAATGAGAGTATGCAGGATGTTGGAAACAGCACAGCAGCCACGGGGAGAACGCTCCCGGCGAGATAGAACGAAGTCTATAATTGATAACATACGGGAATAAATACTTTGACTGACACAAGCAGAGTCACCGAAGATGACATACCGGAAATGACACGTGACAGTACGAACATGTCACAGTGCCAATTCCAGCACACCACCTCATCTGAGGTGGCTCTACAGCTTGTGAATAAAGTCACCACCCTAGCTACTAGAGTTTACATCTAATGAGAATGGTTAAGTCTAGAAGCTAGAAAGATCACAAGGTTAAAGGATTGAACAGAGGATGCCGAATAAAATACTGCTAGGTGCTCATCTCATACGGGTCAGATTTCTAAGTCAAATTCCTGCCGGCTAGCGGTCAGCAGCGAGTACCCGCGCCGCCTGTCTGCTCACGGGAAAAGAAGTAAAGATGATTGAAGCTGCCTGTCGGCTTAGCTGTGGACGTCGATTGCGAACTGAGAAAAGAGGTCTTAAATTCCTGAAAGGTCCGACTTACTAAACATGTCCAGCTGTCCGCTAGTGGTCAAAACTCGAATCAAAAAATACATCGGAGAGATCCCCATCTCAGCTAGTGGTCGAAACACGAGATAAAAGCCCTGCCTGTCCGTTTAGAAATTAAGATGACCTAGAAGAATAACCATCGTAGGAGTCGCTGCCAGCACCACCAGACCCAGAGTCGTAGCGGTCTCCAGAATCGTAATCGGAGTGGTCAACATCCTCCTCGTAAGCACCACCAGAGTCGTGCTCCTCGCGATCGGAATGCTCGTGGGTGTAAGAATAATTGTCGTAGTTTCCGTCCGCTGGCGCAGCGCCCTCAACAAAAGTAGATGCGCTACCAGTCGAAATGTCTTGCTGCGGGAAAAATTCAGCTTCTGAAGCCTCCAAAACACCGCCATAGTAGTCGCCCTGGAAACCTGTGTCCAGGGCGGGCTGCTGTTCCAACTGAGAAGAAGAAAATGTCGGAGATGCCAATCGGCCACCAGTCTCCTCCCAATCGTCGTCAGATTCATCGTAATACCCAAGTGGGTACTCCGATTCATCGTCACTCTCACTACTGTCAAAAACTGCGTGGATATCCCGCTCTGAATCAACGACACGAGAGAGGTACTCTACAGAATGATGGTAGTGACGCTCCACACGAACAGGAGGGGCCAGTTGTGGGAGCCTGCGCAAACTGGAACGCCCAGTCGCGGGTCTGGTAGTGGTAATCTGCGAAGAAACAGATCGGGTGTCCAAAATTACGGGTCCAGTGCCAACGCCCTGCTCACAGAAGAAACAGATCTCCGAAGGAACCAGTGCATCGGACTCAGCACCACCAACTGCTGTGTCCCCTGAGACAATAATGACACTCAAAACAACTGGGTCGCAAATTGCAGAGGGCTGAGTCAAAACCTGCGGAGCACTCCGAAAATGATCAAGCGCTCTAGCCTGGGCTTGGCATAAAGAAACGAGCTGGACGCGTTTCAGGTGGTTCACCTTCTCCAATCTCTCGTCGCACGATAACAAAAGAGCAAGAAGCTCCCCATCGGACAAAATATTCTCGAGAGCCATCGTGGAAAAAGAAAGCGAACGCGAACAAAAGAAATGCCGATACCACTCTGCCGTAAATTCCCGAAACTGCCGGATAGTCCAAGCGAAAAACGAGAATCTGATTCCGTAAGCCGCGATAAAGACGGCTAAGCTCAAAAGAAGGATAGAGCGAGTACGAAATAAAATTCACGCCAAAAAATCACAATACGCAAGCGTAAAGTGGTCCCATAACCTGTTGGAAACAGCACAGCAGCCACGGGGAGAACGCTCCCGGCGAGATAGAACGAACTCTATAATTGATAACATACGGGAATAAATACTTTGACTGACACAAGCAGAGTCACCGAAGATGACATACCGGAAATGACACGTGACAGTACGAACATGCCACAGTGCCAATTCCAGCACAGGATTACAATAACCACTAAGCTGATAAATATATCATGTTAGATTTATTCAGTATGCGTACTTGGTATACAGATCATCCTGCATGATAAATCATCTTGGTATATTGTAATACCAGAAATTACCTGCATACAAGTGTGTATAGTAAACAATTCCACACACACTTACATGTACTAAATCAGCAAGTACCTGCACAATGCACACACCACTGACATTACTATGAATAATGACATTCACTGACTCAGTAAGTGAAATGATCAACTATAATATCAACTACGTGTATGATAATATAGATACCATCCAACAAACACATGTGCGTGTTGGATGTCAGTGATGGCGATAGCTAAGGTAAACAGGATAAAACTACATGATGAAGGGCTGGATGGATGGAGAATATCTCCAGACCCGAAGGCAGTATACAGTGTTCACGATGCAGCTGGTAACTGCTGAGCACTGTCCATACTTTTTCATCATCGCTGGAGCAAGAACAACAACCATACTGCATTGTGACAATTGATTCAGTAATGATCAGCACAATAAGCATGTACATACTCAGATCAGTACTTACATATTGAACTGACAGAGGTTGTTGTGGACACACACACACACACATATTGTGTTGTGTTGAACTGCTTAGATTATTATCAAGCTGTGCCCTGATATATTTGGAATCTAGAGATATCACTTTGATATGCTCTCAGTGCACAGCCATATGCCCAAATATAGCATAGGTTCTGACAAGTTATCACTTAAGTGGTTAATCCGCTTACAGTTGATACACCTAATAAATCATCAGGAAGTGAACCAACTTCCATGGGTTTCAAATCAGTAAAACCCATATTTATGATCAACCACAGATGTTGACCATCAGAGATATTCACTATTATGCCATGAAAATTATCATGTGCCAAAGTGAGATAAGTTGCATTAGTTCTGTAACTTGCAACTTCCACACACACCGAGATATATTACTGAGATATATAATCAAATGGCCAAAAAAGGTGAAAATGGGTAAAAATCGTTGGCGATAAATTTCAAAATTGAAATTCCGACCCCATTTTATTTCAAATTATGATTTTATACCTATTAAGGTATCAGAAAAACATAATGACCATGGTCATATCTCGTGTAACACCCTAAATATCAGGTGTGTAATATATAGGGGTATACAGAGTCGCTGTACTAAAACACGTGAAAAATAAATACGTTAGATTTGAAAATGAAAATTTGGGTTTCATTTTTTTTCGTTACCCTATTTTATTGGCTATTGAAAATATGCTCAAAATAGTACAGCACCTGTAACGCCCTAATACTCCCTAAATTCACGTGTACAATTACAGGGGTGTAACTTACCTCCTAACAACCACGTGACACACAGTAAAAAATTAAATGCAGTTTTGCTTAAATATTTTTGCAAAATGTTCATACTGCTTTAGTTTAACATATTTTAGGGTTACTGATGGCAAGTAACACCCTAACATCACTGTGGGAGATAAGGGTCACTGTAATGTTACATACCATAAATGCCACCTATATAATAGGAAACACTTCGTGTTTGGCATGTTTGTCATGCTGAAATCAGCACGGACATGACAATATTTCGGGCAACAACCCAAGAACTGTAGGGCGACAACCCAAAAACTGCAGGGCTACAACCCAAAAACTGTAGGGCTGCAACCCTAAAACTGTAACAGCTGCTTCCTATAAGGACTGCATGCTATATCATGCGGTATAAAGGCAACTGACAACTGCCTTATATTCACACTTCCTTGAGGGGGGAAGAAGGTGGATATATGTACATATATCGCCTCATTATAATGTACAGATATACTACATGTATATAACATACAGATATACTATATGTATATAACATAGATATATATACTATATATCGTACCAACACACACACTCAGTTAGCTGAAGGCATCTTTGGTGTTGTGTTTTGTTTTTTAGATGGCAGAAGCAGAAGAATCAGATATCCCAGCCATCAATGCAGATCCGTCAACATGGTTTTGTGACATCTTAGGTTCCTATGATGCATACAGTCGGTTCAAGATTCCCAAGTGGCTCGCTGGTTATGACAATACCCAGACCAGATTCGACCAGATAGGGTACTTCGACAACATCAGTCGCATGAGCAGATATAGGGATCCTGAGAATGAACCACAGAAACCAGAAGATGAGTATACAGCAGATAATGCTCCAATAGTTTTCACAGATCCTGATGATGATTCTGTTCCAGCACCAGCTCCACCCACTTTGGTTCCAAAGGTGAAAATGACACCACCTACGGAATTTAAAGCAGGACAGGACGCAGAGATTTGGTTGGAAACCGTGGATAGATATTTCCAATTCACTTATCCAGGAGTTCCAGACAAGGACCTGATCACAGTATTCCTGACGCTCATCCAAAACAATGACCGACATTATTTCCAGGTCGTGGCAAAACAACCAGATGCCACATATGAGAAGGTCAGAAGGATTTTCCTCAGTCAGTTTGGCAACCCCCATAAAAGATCAGTGGCTAAGAAACACCTAATGGCACTGACTCAAGGGAGCCAGACTTTCTCAGATTATTTACGCACGTTCACGTCACTGGCTGCACTAGCAGCAGTTGATCTGGACGATGTGTTGATAAAGGACAGATTTGTCAACAGCATGGATCCTGATCTCCGAAAACAGTTCCACCTAAGATTCCTAACAGAGAATGAAAGGAATAATCTGTCGTGGTCACAAACCACACAGATACTGCTCGACTTGAATTATGTTGTTCATTCGAAGCAGTCAGAGACCCTACACTATCGGGGGCAGAAGGAGCAGTCATCAGGAGGCCCAGTCAAAAAGGAGAAGGACAAGGGACGTGGCAGAAAGCCATATGACAGATCCAATAGGAACTGGAATCAGAGTCAGAATGGCAATCAGAACCCAAATGCCAATCAGAATCGGAGCAAAGGGAAAGGTGGAAAAGGCAAAGGTAAAGGGAAAGGAAAAGCACAAAATCCTCCTCAGCCTTGCCAACGTTGTGGTCGTACCAATCACGCCACAAAGGATTGTTTCTCCACCAAGACCCCAGATGAAAAAGCCATACAAGGCAAGCCTCCAGCTCAGAATCCTTTCAGGAGACAGCAGCAACAGAATCAGGGTGCTAAGAATGAGTCCGGCAAACTCATCAATACAATCAACACCCTGGTTAAGGAGCTAAAGAGTCAGCACAGCATCAATGCAGCAGTTGCAGCTCCAGCTCCAGCTTCAGCTCCAGCTCCTCAGGGAAACTCTCAGGGTACTGCACAGGTACCAGTGTTGAGAGCACCCCCAAGGTAAATCAGCCTGAAGATGCCACTGAAGCAAGTGGCCGGGTTGAGAGTATCTCAGAAGAAGTCCTTTCCAGTCTGACATTACAGTTTCAGCAGATGGACACTCCCTCAGAGCACATCGCACAGATGCAGTCTCAGACAGCACAGCTGAAATCACAGAAGAAGCTGTTGTTGTACAAAGGGAAAGTATATGGACAGAGTACTCACATATTGGTAGATCCAGGAGCTACATCGTCTTTCATCGACAGACAGTTCGCTGCTCAGCTTGGTATAGCACCCACAGATTCCTCATCATTCTCAGTGGGATTGGCTGGAGGAAGCCAACTACCCTGCACATCCTATCTTCCCAATGCTACATTCACGCTGGGTAAGTATAAGGACACAGAGGATTTCTACATCATTGACATGAAACCCTTCACTGTCATCCTGGGTCAAGATTGGTTGGAGAGGAGAAATCCACACATTGACTTCCAGTCCAAAAATCTGACGATCACTAGGAAGCACTCATCAGGCTCCAGTGTTCGCACAGTACTATCCAGAGTTGAACAGACTCCAGGCTCAGATGGCCTTCCTGAAATGAAATTGGTCAGTGCCACCACCATGAGAAAGCACCGACGTCGTATTCGATCCAGTGGTTCGGCTGAAGAAGCCGTAGCTTATCTCTTCTTTCTCTCAGAGGTCGATGGTGAACTGGTCTTCGCAGCAGCAGACTCAGACACCACTATGGAAGACCCAGAGGTCACAACAGCACGTGATCAAATGAGGGAAGACTTTTCAGACATATTCCAGGAGGATCTTCCAGCTGGTCATAGGCCAGAACGGTTTGAAGGTGGTTATCATCGAATCAACATTGAACCTGGGCACAAGCCGCCATCGCAGCCAGTTCGTACCATACCAGTGCCCATGATGGAAGAGCTCAAACGACAGATCATCAAATATGTCGAATTGGGTATCCTTCGTCCGTCATCATCTCCATATGGATGTCCTATCATTTTCGCTCCTAAGCCAGGTGGGAAGTGGAGGATGTGTTGTGATTATCGAGCCCTTAATAACATCACAATTAAGGACACGTATCCATTGCCACCTCACGACACCCTTCTTGAACAGCTAAAATGTGCACGATGGTTTAGCAGATTTGACTTCAATCAGTTTTTCCATCAGATCCCTATACATCCAGATGACATTCATAAAACAGCTATTCGCACCAGATACGGTTGCCTTCCTATGAGTGGACAGTTATGCCTTTCGGATTGAACAATGCTCCTGCAACAGCTCTACGTGTAGGAAATCGGGCATTCTTCGACTTCATCGATCGGTTCCTTGTCATTTTCATGGATGATACTATTGTGTACAGTCCGGACTTTGACAGCCACGTGAGTCATGTCCGACAGTTCCTCCAGCGTTGCAGAGATCACCAGTTCTTCATCAGGCCTTCCAAGGTGGAGTTGTCCGTCAGATCCATAGACTTTATCGGACATCACATCTCTGAAGCAGGCCTATCCATCATCGAAGACAGAATCCGAGCAGTCATGGCAATACAGCCTCCAGTGTCTTATGGTCCTATACCGTTGGAAAGCAACCTCTACGCCGTATGGCTAAAGATGGCAAGTCATCCCTTCGGTCATTCTTGGGCATGGTCGGTCAATTTAGGAGATTCATACCAAAGTTCTCCAATATTGCCGAGCCGCTCAATCGTCTCCTTAAAGATAATGCAGAGTTTGTCTGGGAATCTGAGCAGCAGCAGGCATTTGATAACCTCAAAAGTGCCATCTGCAATGCTCCAGTACTACAACTTCCAGATCAGAAACTGCCATCTATTATGGAGGTCGATGGATCAGGCACACACGTTGGTCAAGTGGTACTACAGGACCAAGGAAAAGGTATGAAGCCATGTGGCTATCACAGCGTCACTCTCTCCGATACACAAAGACGTTGGCCTATTCCTGAGATCGAGCTATTTGCCATTGTGGAGGGCTTCCGATTCTTTCGCCACATCTTGTTGGGAGCTCCTGAGACTATTGTACGCTCAGATCATCAGCCACTGGTTTATTTCCAGTCCAAATCCACACTAAGCCCCAAACAGGCGAGGTGGTTGGATGAGCTCTCCGAGTACAACTTCCGAATAGAGCACATTTCTGGCGAGAAGAACAAGGTTGCAGACGCACTCACTCGTATCTCTACACTCTTTGAACTCGCTGATTGTCTGAAACACATAGACATCACCGAGGTTCCCGAGTCATGCCACCTGCAGATCCTGCATTCATTGCTCTTATATCTTCTTCATCAGCTCATCAGCTTCACGACATCATTATATCCCAGTATGATCGTGACACATTTGCACAGACTATATTGGCTAAGCTGGCATCATCGACTTCATCACAGTCAGTCAGCAGCTTCGAGCTCATTCAGGGGTTAATCTATCGCAAGACCATATATGGCAGACAGCTGTACATTCCACCTACAACCAAGGTCCCTACAGATGACGGTGAGATCACACAGCTTCGCCACATTCTCCTTCATGAGTGCCACTCAGCCACCATTTCTGGTCATGTAGGCAAAAATCGCATGCTTCATCTACTGCGTAGCCGATATTATTGGCCAGGAATGACGACGGCAGCCATCCAGTACATTCGGGAGTGCCCCGTTTGTCAACGCCAGAAAACGAGGCGACACAAACCTTATGGTCAGTCACATATACGATATTGTGTGCCTAAGACAAAATGGCTTGATGTATCTCTTGACTGGATTACTGACCTGCCTATCACCACTAATGGGCACGACAGTATATTTGTGGTAATGTGCCAATTCTCTCATCGCTGTCATCTCATTCCCTTCAGCATGACCTGGACTGCTCAGCATACTGCTTCGATATATATGCAGCATATCTTCAAGCTCCATGGTCTTCCGAGGAACATCATCTCAGATCGAGACCCCAGATTCACCTCTACATTCTGGCAAACACTGTGGAAATCTACTGGTACGAGATTGTCTATGACGTCTTCACACCATCCACAGTCGAATGCAGCCAATGAGAGGAGCCATGCCTTCATTGAGGATATCCTCAGGTACTTTTCAATTTGTTGATTCGATATTCACCATCCTCTGGTTTATAAACTGATTAGATAATACTTTTTCATCCACAGGTGTTGTTGCAATGATACTTCAGCCAATTCGTGGGAGGACAAGTTGCCTCTGGTGGAGTTTGCAATTAACAACACAGTTTCTGCATCTACTGGTTATTCACCATTCTATCTCGACTCGATGGCGCAGCCACTTTCGCCTCATGACCTGGCAATCATCATTCCGCCAGAAGCTCCTGTTCCAATACAGAATGCTATTCGAGATCATTTTGACCAGTACTCGGCTGTACATGCCAACGCGGTAGACAACATTTCCCGAGCAGCAGAAATTAGCCAAGCCAGATTCAATAAGACTCACATGCCCCGGCAATATGCAGTAGGGCAGAAAGTTCTTTTACGGACCGAGTTTATCCAATGGACTGGTTTGACAGAGGCAGGCAGACACTTCAAGCAGCCATATATTGGGCCGTTTACCATATCCAAAGTGCTAAGCCATGGGCGTGCATACGAGTTAGATTTCGGAGACCTCGATATCCGTATCCATCCGGTACAGCCTGTATCCAGAATAGAGCTGTATAACGACTCGATCCAAGCACCTTTGCCTCTGCCACAGATGATCACCGAAGAAGGGCAACCACTGTTTGAGATATCACACATCATCTCAGATAAGATCACTAGAGGTGTCAAGTACTACTTAGTGCGATATGCAGGCTACGGCCCTGAGCATGACACCTGGGTCAAAGCCACAGAGCTGACCAATGCAGCAGACATGATAGCTGCCTATGAAGGCTAAACATTATATTAAGCCTCATGCCCTTACTTCTTGTAATATATACTAATACATGTCGATCATCTATATACCTTGCTCTTAATGTTTTATCATTATGTTGCATAGAAGCGGGAAATTGATCCTTCCTTGCTAAAGGTGTAGTGAGCCTTGTACAAAATCATACCCTTGCACAGATACGCACACATGCGAGATATCATATCTGTGGATAAATAAAAACTGCTAAATGCTACCTTTGCCAAGACCGTGGTTAGTCATCGGATTCTGTGGCCAGTCATCCAAAGCTACCGGAGACATCGACTGAGGTAGACGGAGTTGAAATCCTAATAAGTTATGCCTGACACACATAACTAAAATAAATTTCACATTGGTACGTGGCGAATCCACTCTGAATCGACAGATGTTCGTCAAAGCGTGCGTACTGGACCAATAATTGAGGAGTTGAGCAGACCGGGTAAAGGATTATAAGTCCAATTCCGTTAAGCAGGCCCACTCCGTTTGCATTAAAACAAGCCCCCGGTGAAATAACTCCGGAAACATCGGGCTCCCCGAACCACCTGTGAACCTCCAAAGTAGCTTCAGGAGGGGAGGAAGGGTTGGGTGCACTAATATATAATAACTGTGGAAACATGTACCTAAGGGTTTTCGTCGATCAGTTGTATATATAAGGCCGATCGAGAATCGTTCGATTATAAATTGTTAAATCGTGAAATCATCGTTCGCAAAGGCGTCGACGGCTAGCGCAAATAATCCGTAACGTAAACCTCGGATACCTTGAATCGTCACTCTGAAACACGATACGCGGTTCCAGCGTCAATCTGTATCACGAAACGCAATTCATTGAACCTTGAATCGTCACTCTGCAATACGATACGCAATTCAAAGGGGGCTACATCCTAAGAACTGTAAGGCTAATGCCTAAGGTGAGGGTTTAAAGTGGACTCAGTTCCCCCCAATATCCTAAAAACACCATGAGGGACGCCTCAAATCGGTGTAAGAAGACTGGTACCAGCAGAAGCAACAACAACAAAGACATCAAAGACATATACAAAGGTATGCCCGTTGTGAGGTCACAACTCTTTTAAGAGGGGAGATCTGTCAGGGTTATGACCGATGACACATGTGTCATACGTCATACCTGTCATACCTGTCAGACATGTCATACCATGTCATGTCATGTCGAGTCATGTCATATATTATAATGACAGACAGTCGTCAGTACGGTCGACTATGACTGTACATGTCATCGAGATGATAAGTCATATCATCTGTCATTTATTCAAGGTAAGACTTGAATGACACATGTCATCGAGATGATAAGTCATATCATCTGTCATTTATTCAAGGTAAGACTTGAATGACGCATGTCATCGAGAGGCCAGTATGTCGGACTCGAGATGGCGAAGCAAGATGCTATCTTGAAGTACCGAACGGTTCGGAGAAGAAATCATCTTCGCTTCTAGCATGTTCGGAACAAGCATGCGAGTATCATATGGCGAACGCATTATTCGTTCAGCCGGTACTAGTCGTTCAACCAATGCCTTGGGTTCACAACCCAATAGCGGTGCCATCTATGAGATGGGAGGCATTCGGTATAGATGAGGTAGCGTTGTGCTACAGCAGTATCTTCGGACGAAGTCTGCACTCATCACCCGCTCTTACGCTGGCCGAGTGTTACTGTTCGATAACACCGTGCTATCTTATCATATCATAATATATCTTAAGGCTCGCTTGTGAGACCTTATCAGCTTCTACTACGAGTGGCTAAACGCCGACGCTTGGGATGGAGTGAGCGGTCGCTAGGGAGGCACACGCGGTTCAGTGGTATGGCCTAGGCAGCTTGGTTGATTGAGCGGCTTCGCGGACAGTGCACTTAGGCGTTTTGCGAGTTGATTTTACGTTGGCTGGGGTTTGCCGTACTTCTGGTCGATATCACACCGTTTGCGGTACCCGGGAATCCTTTAAGTCCACACGACTTCATCGAGTTTTTCGTCCTTATCCGCAACTTTACGCTCTCGACGACCACCACCTCTTGGCCGCCACCACCGCGACCGCTTCCCGATCACACCCGCTTGCTCCACCCCTACTGTCATTTCATCATGGTAGCCACCAGATCATCTTCGAGCGCTCCTCTGCGGAGGAGGAACCTAGCGACTATTTTCGACCAAGCTGCTGCCCGACATGCGGCCACTCCCGGGACTCCGACGGCTACTGTCCCTCCAGCGGCTGGACCCCCTGCGACGTTCGTGGCAGCTGTCCGTACTCTGATCCGCACCAGACACGACGGGAAGGCCGCCAAATTTGTCGCCAAGAAGTGCTTCGGTTTGAAGGACGAACGCTTCCATGGCAACGAGAAGAACGTGCACGTCATCTTTACCCGCATGGTAGCTGCTCTTCGCGAGGCTTTCGTGGCCGAGGACGAGCAGCTGGGCGACCTCTTTGTACTCGACGACGCCGGCATCACGGTGCGAGAGGAGAGCAATCAGCTCCTCTTCTCCACCCTTGAGCTCCTCGTGCATCCTTCCAGTCCAGCTTCGGACTGGTTGGAGATCTCTGCTCAGACGTTTCCCGCGGATGGGAAACGTGTTCTGCTCGAGTTTGCGCGTAAACTGCTTCATGCCGACGCACCCTTTCAGGGTGGGGTCGGACTTGCTGGCAGTTGAACTGAGCTACGGCATGGACCCCAACGACTCGATCATGGACTTCAACGCCGCGCTCGCCGCCGCGAAACGCAAGAACACCCTGGACGAGGACGACGTCAAGGGGCAATTCATTCAGGCCATGGACGCCGACTACTACAGGCCTGTGGTGTCGCGGCTCCTGCTGCACGACCAGCGGGCGGCGGTGTCCCCGCCTGTTGACCGTTCAGCAGTGGGCCCGCGAGTGTCATGCGGCTCACGTGCGGGCTGGCACGGCTTCGCCGAAGTCGGCTGCGGTTGGCAGCCACATGTTGCCTGCGAGGTTTGGCGACCCGCCGGATGGACACACTTCTGCGGACGCCGACATGATGGAGATCCTCCTCGCGTTACGCAAGGAGGTGCGCGTCCTTTCCGACAAGGTCAACGGGAAGGGCTTCACTCCCCGCGCGGAGAAGCCTCACAACCCGCGCACAGGGTTGAAGCACCGCTTCGCGGCCTCTCCGCTTCCGGAGGGAAATTATTCGCAGGGAAACTCGAAGCTTGTGGGGTTTCATCGTGGGACTGGTCAGACTATCCCGCTTTGTTTGTCAGCACTCGACGTGCACGACAGCGCAGGCTAGGCATTATTGGCACCGCGACTGCCCGCACGGCGGTCCGCGTGCGGAGAAGACAGCTGCTGGGGCGCATTCTTTCGCGGTTCAGGACGTGGAGGGCGACTTCTACGCCGCTGCCTTCCAGCACGCCATCGACAGCAACGACGCCGACCGCTTCGACGCGCTATGCTTCTTGGCGGGCGGCAAGCCCGTAATGCTCGAGGACCTCTCCGCCGCCTCCTTCTGTGTTGGCGACACCGTTGAGACTCACGCCATCGACGAGTATCTGGGGTGCTGCCAACCCGCTGACACCCGCTTCGGGGTCTGCGCGGTTGGTGGTGCCATGCACGTCAACAACTTCCAGGTCCACGACAAGATCCTTGACAACGCTCTGGTCGTGCCGCCACCGCCGGCACCGCCTGCCGCTCCGCAGTCGGTGGTGTCCGACGAGGGCATGTGCCCCGTCAGCGCGCTGCACGCCCACGAGCCAGACACGTCCTTCATGGACAAGTTTGCGGCGAGACTTGAGCTCGCTAACCCTGACCCGCCCCTCGCGATGCATTGCATGGGGCCCGTGGCACCCGTTGATTCGGTTTCTGTAACTGCGGAGGAGTCCGAGAATGACGACGAGGGTAGTCCGCCGCCGCGGCGGGCATTGGGCTGCGGCAGACCGCCGTTCAGCTTTGGGTATTCCGCCCTAACGTCACTCGCGGTTTGCGTGCTCTTTATCGTGTGTGCCGCTGCTGGGCCGTCGGCCGCTTCAGCCTTCGGTGGTGTTGGCATGGGCGCCGAGACGGCTCCACCGGTCGGTGGTGTCGTTCACGGACTGCCGGGGATGCTTCTGGCGCCGACGACAGCCTTGCGCACATCTTCAATCGACAATCGAGGTTTGGGTTCTACCCAAAATCGCCCCACGCATGATTTCTCGGCGGCACCGGCCGGGGCACACCGGCGACGAGGTCGGTGGTGCTGATGTGCAATCGCCCACACCTATCCCACCGTTCCAGTGTTGGCGGCCGGCGGGGTGGTACTCGGCCGCGGAGATCGACTGGTCACACAGGGCGCGATTGACAACGGCAACATCGGAGCTTTCTAAATTTGCTCCACCGCATGGATCCTCTGACAGTGCAGGCACCGATTGTGTCTCGGAGAACAGTGGTACCAGCTCTCCTGGGCGCTATGACAGTGGTACCGGCTCTCCCGGGCGCTGTGAAAGTGGCTAGTGCTGACGTGATTGAGACTAGCCTGCCTTCAGTTTGAGATGCTGTAGGTGCAGGTTGCCCCAAGATGGGCTCTGTTTCGGGTTTTCAGTGTGTCAGAATTCGGCAGTAGAAAGTAGTGGCACAGCTGCTGCACTGCCTGTTCGGGGGAAGGGACCTGGCCAGTATGAGCACAGTGCCTCCTGACCCGCTAGCACTGACTTTTCTGCCTCCCAGTAGGCATTTGTTTCCTGTTTCGGCTACCTAGTTTGGTCCCCACACTAGGTGGTGTGCTGGATTTGGCACAGCGACACCTAGAATCTGTCACCTGCCTCATCCTAGAGTAGTCTGGGTGACCGTCACTCGTAGGCCGAAACCTAATCCCTGAACTTAAAGTCAGGGATATGTTTATCTCTTTTATCTTATCAACCCGACCGTTCTGATATCGAAACCCTATATTGGGGTATAACGACAAATAGATATATATATATATATCGGTCCTGTATATCTAGCACAAGTTTTGGTTCGCACCATCGCTTTTACACTGTTTCTACTACAGTATGAGTGGCTAAACGCCGACGCTTGGGATGGAGTGAGCGGTCGCTAGGGAGGCACACGCGGTTCAGTGGTATGACCTAGGCAGCTTGGTTGATTGAGCGGCTTCGCGGACAGTGCACTTGGACGTTTTGCGAGTCGATTTTACGTTGGCTGGGGTTTGCCGTACTTCTGGTCGATATCACACCGTTTGCGGTACCCGGGAATCCTTTAAGTCCACACGACTTCATCGAGTTTTTCGTCCTTATCCGCAACTTTACGCTCTCGACGACCACCACCTCTTGGCCGCCACCACCGCGACCGCTTCCCGATCACACCCGCTTGCTCCACCCCTACTGTCATTTCATCATGGTAGCCACCAGATCATCTTCGAGCGCTCCTCTGCGGAGGAGGAACCTAGCGACTATTTTCGACCAAGCTGCTGCCCGACATGCGGCCACTCCCGGGACTCCGACGGCTACTGTCCCTCCAGCGGCTGGACCCCCTGCGACGTTCGTGGCAGCTGTCCGTACTCTGATCCGCACCAGACACGACGGGAAGGCCGCCAAATTTGTCGCCAAGAAGTGCTTCGGTTTGAAGGACGAACGCTTCCATGGCAACGAGAAGAACGTGCACGTCATCTTTACCCGCATGGTAGCTGCTCTTCGCGAGGCTTTCGTGGCCGAGGACGAGCAGCTGGGCGACCTCTTTGTACTCGACGACGCCGGCATCACGGTGCGAGAGGAGAGCAATCAGCTCCTCTTCTCCACCCTTGAGCTCCTCGTGCATCCTTCCAGTCCAGCTTCGGACTGGTTGGAGATCTCTGCTCAGACGTTTCCCGCGGATGGGAAACGTGTTCTGCTCGAGTTTGCGCGTAAACTGCTTCATGCCGACGCACCCTTTCAGGGTGGGGTCGGACTTGCTGGCAGTTGAACTGAGCTACGGCATGGACCCCAACGACTCGATCATGGACTTCAACGCCGCGCTCGCCGCCGCGAAACGCAAGAACACCCTGGACGAGGACGACGTCAAGGGGCAATTCATTCAGGCCATGGACGCCGACTACTACAGGCCTGTGGTGTCGCGGCTCCTGCTGCACGACCAACGGGCGGCGGTGTCCCCGCCTGTTGACCGTTCAGCAGTGGGCCCGCGAGTGTCATGCGGCTCACGTGCGGGCTGGCACGGCTTCGCCGAAGTCGGCCGCGGTTGGCAGCCACATGTTGCCTGCGAGGTTTGGCGACCCGCCGGATGGACACACTTCTGCGGACGCCGACATGATGGAGATCCTCCTCGCGTTACGCAAGGGGGTGCGCGTCCTTTCCGACAAGGTCAACGGGAAGGGCTTCACTCCCCGCGCGGAGAAGCCTCACAACCCGCGCACAGGGTTGAAGCGGGGCTTCGCGGCCTCTCCGCTTCCGGAGGGAAATTATTCGCAGGGAAACTCGAAGCTTGTGGGGTTTCATCGTGGGACTGGTCAGACTATCCCGCTTTGTTTGTCAGCACTCGACGTGCACGACAGCGCAGGCTAGGCATTGGCACCGCGACTGCCCGCACGGCGGTCCGCGTGCGGAGAAGACAGCTGCTGGGGCGCATTCTTTCGCGGTTCAGGACGTGGAGGGCGACTTCTACGCCGCTGCCTTCCAGCACGCCATCGACAGCAACGACGCCGACCGCTTCGACGCGCTATGCTTCTTGGCGGGCGGCAAGCCCGTAATGCTCGAGGACCTCTCCGCCGCCTCCTTCTGTGTTGGCGACACCGTTGAGACTCACGCCATCGACGAGTATCTGGGGTGCTGCCAACCCGCTGACACCCGCTTCGGGGTCTGCGCGGTTGGTGGTGCCATGCACGTCAACAACTTCCAGGTCCACGACAAGATCCTTGACAACGCTCTGGTCGTGCCGCCACCGCCGGCACCGCCTGCCGCTCCGCAGTCGGTGGTGTCCGACGAGGGCATGTGCCCCGTCAGCGCGCTGCACGCCCACGAGCCAGACACGTCCTTCATGGACAAGTTTGCGGCGAGACTTGAGCTCGCTAACCCTGACCCGCCCCTCGCGATGCATTGCATGGGGCCCGTGGCACCCGTTGATTCGGTTTCTGTAACTGCGGAGGAGTCCGAGAATGACGACGAGGGTAGTCCGCCGCCGCGGCGGGCATTGGGCTGCGGCAGACCGCCGTTCAGCTTTGGGTATTCCGCCCTAACGTCACTCGCGGTTTGCGTGCTCTTTATCGTGTGTGCCGCTGCTGGGCCGTCGGCCGCTTCAGCCTTCGGTGGTGTTGGCATGGGCGCCGAGACGGCTCCACCGGTCGGTGGTGTCGTTCACGGACTGCCGGGGATGCTTCTGGCGCCGACGACAGCCTTGCGCACATCTTCAATCGACAATCGAGGTTTGGGTTCTACCCAAAATCGCCCCACGCATGATTTCTCGGCGGCACCGGCCGGGGCACACCGGCGACGAGGTCGGTGGTGCTGATGTGCAATCGCCCACACCTATCCCACCGTTCCAGTGTTGGCGGCCGGCGGGGTGGTACTCGGCCGCGGAGATCGACTGGTCACACAGGGCGCGATTGACAACGGCAACATCGGAGCTTTCTAAATTTGCTCCACCGCATGGATCCTCTGACAGTGCAGGCACCGATTGTGTCTCGGAGAACAGTGGTACCAGCTCTCCTGGGCGCTATGACAGTGGTACCGGCTCTCCCGGGCGCTGTGAAAGTGGCTAGTGCTGACGTGATTGAGACTAGCCTGCCTTCAGTTTGAGATGCTGTAGGTGCAGGTTGCCCCAAGATGGGCTCTGTTTCGGGTTTTCAGTGTGTCAGAATTCGGCAGTAGAAAGTAGTGGCACAGCTGCTGCACTGCCTGTTCGGGGGAAGGGACCTGGCCAGTATGAGCACAGTGCCTCCTGACCCGCTAGCACTGACTTTTCTGCCTCCCAGTAGGCATTTGTTTCCTGTTTCGGCTACCTAGTTTGGTCCCCACACTAGGTGGTGTGCTGGATTTGGCACAGCGACACCTAGAATCTGTCACCTGCCTCATCCTAGAGTAGTCTGGGTGACCGTCACTCGTAGGCCGAAACCTAATCCCTGAACTTAAAGTCAGGGATATGTTTATCTCTTTTATCTTATCAACCCGACCGTTCTGATATCGAAACCCTATATTGGGGTATAACGACAAATAGATATATATATATATATCGGTCCTGTATATCTAGCACAAGTTTTGGTTCGCACCATCGCTTTTACACTGTTTCTACTACAGTATGAGTGGCTAAACGCCGACGCTTGGGATGGAGTGAGCGGTCGCTAGGGAGGCACACGCGGTTCAGTGGTATGACCTAGGCAGCTTGGTTGATTGAGCGGCTTCGCGGACAGTGCACTTGGACGTTTTGCGAGTCGATTTTACGTTGGCTGGGGTTTGCCGTACTTCTGGTCGATATCACACCGTTTGCGGTACCCGGGAATCCTTTAAGTCCACACGACTTCATCGAGTTTTTCGTCCTTATCCGCAACTTTACGCTCTCGACGACCACCACCTCTTGGCCGCCACCACCGCGACCGCTTCCCGATCACACCCGCTTGCTCCACCCCTACTGTCATTTCATCATGGTAGCCACCAGATCATCTTCGAGCGCTCCTCTGCGGAGGAGGAACCTAGCGACTATTTTCGACCAAGCTGCTGCCCGACATGCGGCCACTCCCGGGACTCCGACGGCTACTGTCCCTCCAGCGGCTGGACCCCCTGCGACGTTCGTGGCAGCTGTCCGTACTCTGATCCGCACCAGACACGACGGGAAGGCCGCCAAATTTGTCGCCAAGAAGTGCTTCGGTTTGAAGGACGAACGCTTCCATGGCAACGAGAAGAACGTGCACGTCATCTTTACCCGCATGGTAGCTGCTCTTCGCGAGGCTTTCGTGGCCGAGGACGAGCAGCTGGGCGACCTCTTTGTACTCGACGACGCCGGCATCACGGTGCGAGAGGAGAGCAATCAGCTCCTCTTCTCCACCCTTGAGCTCCTCGTGCATCCTTCCAGTCCAGCTTCGGACTGGTTGGAGATCTCTGCTCAGACGTTTCCCGCGGATGGGAAACGTGTTCTGCTCGAGTTTGCGCGTAAACTGCTTCATGCCGACGCACCCTTTCAGGGTGGGGTCGGACTTGCTGGCAGTTGAACTGAGCTACGGCATGGACCCCAACGACTCGATCATGGACTTCAACGCCGCGCTCGCCGCCGCGAAACGCAAGAACACCCTGGACGAGGACGACGTCAAGGGGCAATTCATTCAGGCCATGGACGCCGACTACTACAGGCCTGTGGTGTCGCGGCTCCTGCTGCACGACCAGCGGGCGGCGGTGTCCCCGCCTGTTGACCGTTCAGCAGTGGGCCCGCGAGTGTCATGCGGCTCACGTGCGGGCTGGCACGGCTTCGCCGAAGTCGGCCGCGGTTGGCAGCCACATGTTGCCTGCGAGGTTTGGCGACCCGCCGGATGGACACACTTCTGCGGACGCCGACATGATGGAGATCCTCCTCGCGTTACGCAAGGGGGTGCGCGTCCTTTCCGACAAGGTCAACGGGAAGGGCTTCACTCCCCGCGCGGAGAAGCCTCACAACCCGCGCACAGGGTTGAAGCGGGGCTTCGCGGCCTCTCCGCTTCCGGAGGGAAATTATTCGCAGGGAAACTCGAAGCTTGTGGGGTTTCATCGTGGGACTGGTCAGACTATCCCGCTTTGTTTGTCAGCACTCGACGTGCACGACAGCGCAGGCTAGGCATTGGCACCGCGACTGCCCGCACGGCGGTCCGCGTGCGGAGAAGACAGCTGCTGGGGCGCATTCTTTCGCGGTTCAGGACGTGGAGGGCGACTTCTACGCCGCTGCCTTCCAGCACGCCATCGACAGCAACGACGCCGACCGCTTCGACGCGCTATGCTTCTTGGCGGGCGGCAAGCCCGTAATGCTCGAGGACCTCTCCGCCGCCTCCTTCTGTGTTGGCGACACCGTTGAGACTCACGCCATCGACGAGTATCTGGGGTGCTGCCAACCCGCTGACACCCGCTTCGGGGTCTGCGCGGTTGGTGGTGCCATGCACGTCAACAACTTCCAGGTCCACGACAAGATCCTTGACAACGCTCTGGTCGTGCCGCCACCGCCGGCACCGCCTGCCGCTCCGCAGTCGGTGGTGTCCGACGAGGGCATGTGCCCCGTCAGCGCGCTGCACGCCCACGAGCCAGACACGTCCTTCATGGACAAGTTTGCGGCGAGACTTGAGCTCGCTAACCCTGACCCGCCCCTCGCGATGCATTGCATGGGGCCCGTGGCACCCGTTGATTCGGTTTCTGTAACTGCGGAGGAGTCCGAGAATGACGACGAGGGTAGTCCGCCGCCGCGGCGGGCATTGGGCTGCGGCAGACCGCCGTTCAGCTTTGGGTATTCCGCCCTAACGTCACTCGCGGTTTGCGTGCTCTTTATCGTGTGTGCCGCTGCTGGGCCGTCGGCCGCTTCAGCCTTCGGTGGTGTTGGCATGGGCGCCGAGACGGCTCCACCGGTCGGTGGTGTCGTTCACGGACTGCCGGGGATGCTTCTGGCGCCGACGACAGCCTTGCGCACATCTTCAATCGACAATCGAGGTTTGGGTTCTACCCAAAATCGCCCCACGCATGATTTCTCGGCGGCACCGGCCGGGGCACACCGGCGACGAGGTCGGTGGTGCTGATGTGCAATCGCCCACACCTATCCCACCGTTCCAGTGTTGGCGGCCGGCGGGGTGGTACTCGGCCGCGGAGATCGACTGGTCACACAGGGCGCGATTGACAACGGCAACATCGGAGCTTTCTAAATTTGCTCCACCGCATGGATCCTCTGACAGTGCAGGCACCGATTGTGTCTCGGAGAACAGTGGTACCAGCTCTCCTGGGCGCTATGACAGTGGTACCGGCTCTCCCGGGCGCTGTGAAAGTGGCTAGTGCTGACGTGATTGAGACTAGCCTGCCTTCAGTTTGAGATGCTGTAGGTGCAGGTTGCCCCAAGATGGGCTCTGTTTCGGGTTTTCAGTGTGTCAGAATTCGGCAGTAGAAAGTAGTGGCACAGCTGCTGCACTGCCTGTTCGGGGGAAGGGACCTGGCCAGTATGAGCACAGTGCCTCCTGACCCGCTAGCACTGACTTTTCTGCCTCCCAGTAGGCATTTGTTTCCTGTTTCGGCTACCTAGTTTGGTCCCCACACTAGGTGGTGTGCTGGATTTGGCACAGCGACACCTAGAATCTGTCACCTGCCTCATCCTAGAGTAGTCTGGGTGACCGTCACTCGTAGGCCGAAACCTAATCCCTGAACTTAAAGTCAGGGATATGTTTATCTCTTTTATCTTATCAACCCGACCGTTCTGATATCGAAACCCTATATTGGGGTATAACGACAAATAGATATATATATATATATCGGTCCTGTATATCTAGCACAAGTTTTGGTTCGCACCATCGCTTTTACACTGTTTCTACTACAGTATGAGTGGCTAAACGCCGACGCTTGGGATGGAGTGAGCGGTCGCTAGGGAGGCACACGCGGTTCAATGGTATGGCCTAGGCAGCTTGGTTGATTGAGCGGCTTCGCGGACAGTGCACTTGGACGTTTTGCGAGTCGATTTTACGTTGGCTGGGGTTTGCCGTACTTCTGGTCGATATCACACCGTTTGCGGTACCCGGGAATCCTTTAAGTCCACACGACTTCATCGAGTTTTTCGTCCTTATCCGCAACTTTACGCTCTCGACGACCACCACCTCTTGGCCGCCACCACCGCGACCGCTTCCCGATCACACCCGCTTGCTCCACCCCTACTGTCATTTCATCATGGTAGCCACCAGATCATCTTCGAGCGCTCCTCTGCGGAGGAGGAACCTAGCGACTATTTTCGACCAAGCTGCGCTGCCCGACATGCAGCTACTCCCGGGACTCCGACGGCTACTGTCCCTCCAGCGGCTGGGCCACCTGCGACGTTCGTGGCAGCTGTCCGTACTCTGATCCGCACCAGGCACGACGAGAAGGCCGC
>LGRX02007318.1:89816-110393 GCA_001247695.2 Cymbomonas tetramitiformis | reverse complement strand
TCCCTTGAGGTCTAAGGGCGTGCGAGGTACTCAAATGCACCACAGGACATCCCCAAAATTACCCGGAGGGGTGGGGGGTAGAGTGGTGGCAGAATAGTGGGGTGCGACAGCCCGTGGCTCGCACTCGTGGGAGGTCGCTACGCGACTAAGTCAAAAACGGTATCGATTTTCGGAAAAAACTCGACCGTCATAGAGATATCGACCCAACTTCAAAATCGGCATCCCCGGTAGGAAATCATCATAACTTATCTACTAAGCCATGTGGAGGTCCAATCGACCCCCCTTGGGCCCTGGGGTGGCCGTAGACCCCTTGAAATTAAAGGCGACTGGCCCCCGATATCTGCTGGAATTGACACTACGACTAGTTCGTACAGTCTAGTGTCATTCCTGTATGTCATCTTCGGTGGTCAGCCTGTGTCACTCATCTCGGGTATATATCGTTCTTATATCCGAGTTTAGTGATCCGTTGTTTCACCGTCGGCAGCGGGTCCTCACTGCCTGAGCTGCTGTTTCCAGCAGGTTATGGTCCCTCTCACGTTCGCGTGAACTGAATTTTAGCGTAGAATTTTATTTTATTTCCGCCCTATCTTTCGGTTGAGCGTCTCCACGCCTTGTGGGACGCTTTAGAGCAGATTCTGCTTATTTTCTGGAGGCGGCTGCTTACGGCTTTGGGTGATTTCGACGGAGTGGTACTCTTCGGCTATTTTCATTTGCGATCTCTATTTGGATTTGTATTCGTTTCTTTATTCGATTATGACTTCATCGCAGATTTTGGAGAGTGAAGAGCTCCTAGCTCTTTTGGGATCTATCGACACTGGTTTTGCGAGGGTCTCAACTCTCAAGAGATCACAACTCACCTCTTTATGCTCTTCCATGCATTTGGCTATTTCGCATTTCCGTGAGGCGGCTCAGATTTCGGCGGTTTCGACCGAGAATTTTCCGATAGTTTTGAACATCTTGGTGGCTGGTGAGCCACAAGTTGGTGGTGTCTCGGCCGAGACCGTTGGTTCTGGTATTTCGAGCGGAGAGTTTTGCGAAGCAGGAGTGGGCGATGCGCCGGCGATTTTGGCGTCAAAATCAGTTTCAACTCAGATTTCCACCACTAGACCCTTGCCTAGTGCCACTAGGGCAAGCGAGATGGTGCCACAGGCCCCTCCTGTGGTAACCGAAGTTCACTATGTCCATGCGCCTCCCATTGTACCTCCCTATACCCTACAAAATAGGGATTATTCCAAAGGCTTGGACGGCACCATTCCGGGCGCCCGGAACCGTCCTGAAAATATTTGGTAAAATTCCAAGCCTTTGGAAACCGCCAGGAATTGCAAGGTGAAGCTTTGGGTTTTTCCCTAGGAGTCCTATGGGGTTCCAAGCCGATGGTCCTACGGGGTTCCAAGGGGCTGGACCGAAATTTGTTAGTCCAATGGGTCCTGGTCGATTCCAAGCCGTTGGACCTATGTCCTCGGATTACGTATGACCGAAGTCGTCGGTCCAAGGCGGTTCCAACGGTTTGGAATTCATTTTGGACAATTCCAAGCCTTTGGAACTTTCCAGTCTGAGGTCGGCAGTCTGAAATCGGAGGTTCAACGGCTTGGAACCCCATTGGACCGGTCTCCGCGCAGCACGGGCGTGGTTTCAAAAGATTCCAAGCCTTTGGAACTTGCTAGTACGAGTAATGAAGCTCGAACCCGGAGGCTCAACGGCTTGGAACCCCATTGGACCGGTCTCAGCGCAGCACGTGCGAGGGTTTCAAAAGATTCCAAGCCCTTGGACCTTGTTAGTACGAGGAATGAAGCTCAAACCCGGAGGCTCAACGGCTTGGAACCCCATAGGATCGGTCTCTGCGCAGCACGGGCGTGGGTTTCAAAAGATTCCAAGCCCTTGGACCTTGTTAGTACGAGGAATGAAGCTCGAGCCCGGAGGCTCCAGGGCTTGGAATCCCATAGGACCGGTCTCTGCGCAGCACGAGCGTGGGTTTCAAAAGATTCCAAGCCCTTGGAACCCCATAGGCCCAGTCTCTGGGCAACACGGGAGCGTGTTCCGAAATTCCAAGCCCTTGGAACTTCCCGATCTGAGAGCGGAACGCTATGAGCAAGTGCTTGATATATAGACTGATAATTCTCTGGACCGATCATTCTTGCTACGTGCAGTTCAAGACCGTCCAAGCCTTTGGAACGATTATGGAAGTGATATCTTATGGGGTCCAGGCTTAGTCCAATGGTTTGGAACCGCTTCGGAACTTGTGTTTGACGGATTCCAAGGCGCATCCAAGCCTTCGGAACCCCTTTGGAACTCCAGGTAAGTTAGTATTATCTGTACAATGCGTGTTATATATTACAGTATATTTACAACTGGTAGGTTCTGACTTGGCAGCACGTGGTGCTCAACGAGACCGATACACTAAGTGAAGTGACTTGGAAGCTGTTAAATTGGATCCAAGGCGCCCGTAGTCCCGGGTCCACTGTTGACCTTGTTCTGAGCAGAGTGCTACTCCGAACGAGGCTTGCCTCAAATCCGGCGACGCGTTAAAGCGGCATGCACCATCGAAGAAAAGCAATCCCTTTCGTGGGGCTGAGTCTGGCTCGTGTCCCTGTTCGAGACAACAACCACACCAGAGCACTCTTCCTTTCAGGAGAAATGCTCCTCGAAAATCGCACCCCGGTCTCTACCGGGCCCCAATCCTGTGGAAAGGGATGGACGATTTTCGAGCCTGGCCACTTCCGGTGTGCTACTCGTGTAGAGTAACCCACCCGTTGTGGTCAGTACTCTAACCGTCCAGCATCCCCATGTTAAAGGGAGGCTTCTATGACGGACGGGCACCAGGTGGTCCGTGCAGGCAAGATAATTGGCATTAATTGCCTGTATTTGCGAAGCACTCCAATTTAAGATATGCATCCCAAAGTCCGAAACCCAGTGTTCCGAAGCTGACCCACGAAATCTAACGTAGAGCAAAAAAACAAATCCAAATTCGAAATCCAGGATCCCGAAGACTGAAATCTGAAATCTAACGTAGAGCAAAATCAGCCAAATCGAAATTTCGAAAATCTAACGTAGAGCAAAAAACAAATCCAAAATTCGAAAATCCAGCATCCCGAAGACTGAAATCTGAAAATCTAACGTAGAGCAAAATCAGCCAAATCGAAATTTCGAAATCTAACGTAGAGCAAAAAAACCAAATCCAAAATTCGAAAATCACTTTCCAGGTCAATTTAACGTGACCGATACATTAAGTGATGGCTCTAAAGGTGTTCCAAAGGCTTGGACGATGCTTGGACTCTTCTTCGTGGGGGAATCCAAGGTTGTTCCAAAGGCTTGGACGGGGCTTGGATATTGTTAAACAATGGTTCCAACGGCTTGGACGGGATTTAGAACTCACCGAGTCGGACGATGCATACTCAATCGGGCTGAAGAAGTTTTCACGGATCTTCCGGAGCATCCGTTCGGCATGGTCATGAAGATATGTGTCATCCTCGTGTTCTTCCTCTTCGTCCGTCTCTGATGGTGGATCCGTCTCACCGTCATCATTCACACTTTCGGCACCGTCAAGAGAGTCGTTTTCTTCATGATCTCGGTCATTGGAGAGGCGTGCGACGGGCGGATGTAGGATCAAATGCCGCCTAATCTGTTTTTTGGAGTAGCAAAATCGGAGTCTGCATTGATCGCATGGGCATGGAGTGCCTTCCGCGTTCTCGTTTCGAGCTAGTCCACGCCTTTGCCTAGCCATTATTCCTGCGAATCCATGTAAGAAGTGTGAGTTGTCTGACCGGACTTGTAAGGTTTTCAGATGCATTCCGGGCGCCCGGACCCATGGTCCGGCGCGTGGGAACGTAGTTCCGGGCGGTCGGAATTAAATACCTTCAACATTCGGCAAAAGTCCGGTTTGTCACCTTTACATCGGGGTTTCTACGTTTTTAGGCACAATCCGGGCGCCCGGACAGGCCAGGGATTACGGTGTCCATCGGTTTGGAAAAGCCATCTTAAAAATCGACTAGGTCCACTTCTGGGGATTAATCCAGAGGCTTGGAAGTCCATTGGAACTGGACATTTGCTCCCACTTGAAAAATTCCATGCCTCTGGAATTCCAAAGTGAAGCATTGGAATCGCACAAAGTTTTTTAGAACGTTTTGAGGATTGCAAAAATCACCTAAGGACCAATATTCCAACGGGTTGGCCCACTCAAACCAATGGCATGGAACTTTTTTGGTAAAAATCGACTAGGTCCACTTCTGGGGGTTTATCCAAGCCCTTGGAAGTCCATTGGAATGGACATTTGCTCCCACTTGAGAAATTCCATGCCCCTGGAATTCCAAAGTGAAGCCTCTTATTTCAAAGCTTAACACTTGGCTGTTTTTTGTGTAAAAAGCCCAAAAAACAAAATTTCGGAAAATTTTCTGTTTTTTTGAAAAGTGGACATATGTTTGGCCCCGATGTTTTTGATATGCAGCGACGTGAAAAATGCAGAAAAATTGTTTTCTACCGTCAATTGTGCACATCTTACGGGAAATTTCTAAAAATAGAGCTGCGACGAATTCTGTAGAAGGACTTGCTCCAAAAATAAAAAGCAACAGTCCAGAAAACAGAAATATACAGTATAGCGATGGACTGCTCAGATCGAAGATTAAATTGGATTCGTCGTGCACGAATGGTTGGATCGACTGCTCAGTCTTTCGCCGTACGTAGTATAATCGCGAGTAATCGCGAGTAATCGCGAGTAATCGCGAGTAATCGCGAGTAATCGCGAGTAATCGCGAGTAATCGTTAGTAATCGCGAGTAATCGCGAGTAATCGCGAGTAATCGCGAGTATCGCGACCTTTGAAGACGATGGATTTTCAAATGGCTAGACGAACGGTACTCTGTGACTGTGGACTGTGGACACAGTGAAGACCCGACACTTTACAATACGGAACTTCATATTTCACCTCAACGCCGTCGAAGACTTGCAGTATTGTATGTCCAGGTTTGTACTGTAATTATCTATATGAGCTTAGCCGTGTCTTCTTTCTTCTCATTTTTCGCAAGATTACTTTGTGGAGATCTGCAGGAAATTCTCCGGTGACGCTCGGGTCCGGGACGTAAACGCGATTCCAGGAAGTCTGAAAGATCTCTGCGGCGGAGTTATTCAAACGGTACGGGCTCAATTCGCTGTGACACTGAGAATGCCGCAACGACAGTTCTTGAACGTACCTGCCGTTATCTAGCAGCCTTGCATGTTGCGCGCGCAGAGTTGTTTTCAGCATTTTGTTTGAAAACAGTTCAGCATCATCGTAGTAGCAACACCGTATCATTAATCCCACAAACCTGCACTTTTAAAAATAGCGTCAGCCCAAAATAGTACCGATGCTCGAGAATCGGCCATAACACGCCGGTATGTTTTCCACATATGCGTGTAGAACTGAGCTTTGTGTTTTACTTTTTCAGGGATTGGTACCGCCCGGGTCGAGAATTGCTCTATCGCAGGTAAGACTGTTTAAACGTTGGATCTGATTTGCGTTTCGTTGACTGAAGTTTATTATTTTACTTGCGGTTCGGCGTCTGATGAACGCTGATTTTGTTCTGTTTTACGGCATGTTCGCAGGTCGTGTTTCAAGTGCGTCAGTGCTTGCAATTAGCGGAACAGATTTCAATTTAAAAGTTTCAAACTAATTAGAGTAGTTTTAAGAGTAGTTTCGAAAGCTTGCAGCTTTCGGTAGAATCCCTGACTTGTGATAGCATTATTAGCCTGAACCTAGATCCCACGCACTTGTAACTCTGTCAAGTAATGTTATTTATCCAATGATGATGACGTATTTGCAACTTAGCATCGCAACCTTTAAACTTTCTGTGTACAGCATGCACACGACATCATAATGTATGTGTGCAAAGAAACATGAAAACAATGTAGCAACAATTGCAAGTGTATTTTGGAACTGCGCAGTACCCCTTAACCCTGCATACCTGCATATTCTCACTGTAAATGTATTTGGAGCCATGGTTCCAAGTCTTTGGAACCATGTCCGTTTAAGCCTTTGGAGCCATATATGTTTAAGCCTTTTGGAAACGTTGTTCCAAATCGTTGGAAATGCGGTTCCAAGCGTTTGAAATTAATGAAATGTATGAAGCAAAATAAATGTATTTGGAACCATGGTTCCAAGCCTTTGGAACCTGTCCGTCCAAGCTTTTGGAAACATTGTTCCAAAGCTTTGGAACAATGGAACCTGGCCATGCAATTCTCGTTTAACAGATTCTAAGCCCCGTCCAAGCCCTCGGAACTCGCTTGGAACCTTAATTTAACAGCTTCCAAGCCCTTGGAATCACGTTGGAATCTCTGTTTAACTGAGTCCAAGCCCTATCCAAGCCCTTGGAACCCCCTCGGAAACTTCTTTTGACGGAGTCCAAGACCCGTCCAAGTCTTTGGAACCCCTTTGGAACCTGTTTTTTTGCAGCGTCCAAGCCCTTGGACCCTCCTCGGAATCACCGTTTGGCAGAGTCTAAGCCCCGTCCAAGCCTTTGGAACCCCATTGGAATGCCCGTTTAATAAGGTCCGAGCCCCGTCCAAGCATTTGGAACCCCCTTGGAATCGCCAATCTAAAAAAATCCTATGGGAATCCAAGCCGATGGTCCAAGCGGGTCCAACGGGGTTCCAAGCCGACGGTCCAAATGGGTCCTACGGTATTCCAAACCGACGGTCCAACGGCTTGGAAACCGATTGGAATTTTATGTAAATTCCAAGGGGGTTCCAAGGGCTTGGATAGCAAATGTCCAGGTCCAAGCCCTTGGACCGCGGCTTGGACGGGGCTTGGACCTGGACATTTGCTGTCCAAGCCCTTGGAATTCCCAGTGTTAACGCCAACGCCCCTCAAACACATACCTGTCCTACCGGGTCCTATGGGGTTCCAAGCCGACGGTCCAAGCCCTTGGAATAATCCTTATTTTGTAGGGATATGGGCTCTGGGGTTGTTCACAGTTATGAGGAGTATTTGCCTAGTGAGGATGCAGGAATTTCGGGGGTTAGTCATAGAGGTCCAGAGGGGGTCCTCAGTGTGGTGGGTGGGTGAGCAGATGGGCCGCTCTGGAGTGATTCCCTTGAGGTCTAAGGGCGTGCGAGGTACTCAAATGCACCGCAGGACATCCCCAAAATTACCCGGAGGGGTGGGGGGAAGAGTGGTGGCAGAATAGTGGGGTGCGACAGCCCGTGGCTCGCACTCGTGGGAGGTCTACGCGACTAAGTCAAAAACGGTATCGATTTTCGGAAAAAACTCGACCGTCATAGAGATATCGACCCAACTTCAAAATCGGCATCCCCGGTAGGAAATCATCATACCTTATTATCTACTAAGCCCTGTGGAGGTCCAATCGACCCGCCTTGGGCCCTGGGGTGGCCGTAGACCCCTTGAAATTAAAGGTGACTGGCCCCCGATATCTCTACTATGACGGTTTGCCCTCCAATTCTGGAGGGAAGCCCAGGGGTAGTGATTCAGCTGCATTGTGCGAGCTGTAGCGTAGGCCCAATGGCCATATTTCGGTGCACAGGGGTCAAGTAGGTACCTTGGGGTAATTTGCACGCCGGGGGGCTAAGGGGGGCGAGAAGAGCCTGCAAAAATTTTGCAGGAATTTCGGGGGTTAGTCATAGAGGTCCAGAGGGGGTCCTCAGTGTGGTGGGTGGGTGAGCAGATGGGCCGCTCTGGAGTGATTCCCTTGAGGTCTAAGGGCGTGCGAGGTACTCAAATGCACCACAGGACATCCCCAAAATTACCCGGAGGGGTGGGGGGTAGAGTGGTGGCAGAATAGTGGGGTGCGACAGCCCGTGGCTCGCACTCGTGGGAGGTCGCTACGCGACTAAGTCAAAAACGGTATCGATTTTCGGAAAAAACTCGACCGTCATAGAGATATCGACCCAACTTCAAAATCGGCATCCCCGGTAGGAAATCTTCATAAAACGACGATCGCTCTTAATTGGAAGATGCGCTTTGAATTGGAAGATTTTTTGAAGGTCATTGTTTTGATGTTTTTTACATTATTTTAAACATATCATGCCCAAAAAATAGGGTGGTTATAATTTTTGAAGTTTTTCTCATATTACGTAGAGCATTATTTGAATTCGCTTTTCTCAATTCGCATTCGCTATTCTGAACCAAGACACAGTACCAGTTGCAAAAAAAGATATCGACACATTTTGTTATATTAAAATTCGGTGTCGACAGATACGGATACGATCAGCTATTCGTGAGCTGTCGACAGATATTGATATGAGCTAATGACCTGTCGACAGATTTTGATATGTCCTACCAAGTTGTCGACAGGTATTGATATGTCCTACCGAGTTGTCGACTGATATTGATATCATAGGTTCTGACCGATATTGATATAGATCACAGATATCGATATGTTGGCGGTGGGTTCAACCTATTAATGCATATATTACACTACTATTGACATACCGTGGGTGATGGAGTACAACAATTCTCTAGCCTATGTTTGTTAGCGAGGCAAACGAAATATTCAGGCGTTGAGCTCTAGCTAGCCTAGTTTATGGCCGCCATCATAGCGTGCTATATGGTACCATCACTCAGGCACTTGCGCGCAAATCAAGAGTGTATGGCACCATAGGCACTGAAATCACGCTCCACACGTACCGACCACGATGACAAATCAAGCGGGCTTGCAAGAATATACGCACTAACCAACGAACCGATCAAAGTTTTTATATGATGAGGGGTGCTAGCTTACCTCTCGCCCGACGAGTCAGATACTTGAATGTGAAGTGTTTGTAGCGAGGAAACCCCCCTATAAGTCAATTTGCCTGATCGCGTTTGTGCCGTCCGCAAGTCCGCATTGCATTAATCCTTTCCGATATCGATATCACCGATCGATATCGATATCATAAATGTGCTCGTCACATGTCGACAGATGTTGATATCTGCTTCTGAGTTGTCGACAGATATTGATATGTGCTTCGGAGTTGTCGACAGATGCCGATATGTGCTGAAAGGTTGTCGACAGATGTTGATATTCCGACATGTCGTAAAAAAGTCGTCGACTGATACCGATATCGCCGATATATCGATATATATACATATATATCGTATATCGGAGTGAATATCGATGCCGTGCCTTGTTCTGAACATCGCTTCTGCCATGTCCATGCGCCATGGGCATGGCCCATGTCATACGATCTACTGTAGATAACGTCGGGGTGGCGATGCGATGGCGTACGGCGCATTAGTCATCTAATAATTGTAACTCTACGACGTTCAGGTATGTGTTACTATTATCCCTAGAGCTTATGGACTAAAATAGACTTAGGGTTTGTAACATTTCGCCGAGCTTCTTCGATCAAATGTAACGTCGACCCTCGTGTGTCGCAGGCCGCGCAGCGGCCGCGCTCGGAACAAGAGTAGGTTTGTGTCAGCCTTGGCGTTGAAATGCGTTTGAGACGTCACCCCTCATCGGATACGGTCCCCACCCTGCCCCCTCAGGTACCACCCCAATTTATCATTATGTTGGCAATCGTCTAGCATCTCGGGACGCTTTACACGCCGCATGATGAATCGCATCGCTTCGCCAGCTACAGCCACTTCACTCCCCTCAACCCCACTGCCCCTCCTCCCCCTCCCTCCCTCCACACCCCCTTCTACATCCACCTATACCCCGATTTGCACCAAAATTAGGGGGTCACAGGGCAAGCCCTTGCTCCCAAATTCACTACACACCGCCCACCTTATGTCCTTCGAGAGTGGGCACCTGCCCATGGCCATCTACGCCGCGCTAGACGAGCCCGCCACAAGCAGTGAAACCTGTAGTATGTGTCTGCCCATCAAGGGGTCGTGGGGTCTAAACGTCATAGACACATAGAGCTAATGAAATGAGGCGGATTTGCTCCTGGGATCTCTCAGTTATCGCGAAAAATCCAGGAAATGTACCTTTATATATTTATTTTTAAATTTTGCGCTACTTACCTTTCGTGTTCGCCATTTGAATTGAGCTGAATGAACTTGCGCGTCTCAAAGCGAGAGCTCGCAAGGTCACTTGCAGGATACTGTATATTCGTCTTCTATATACAAAATATATCCACTTTATAACACATATATTGTGTTCCTCAAGCTCCGATCTCTTAAAGATCAATTCCAATTTGGTGCAGCGGTAGGGTCATCCAACAGTTAGGAAAGTACTGCCGTGTCGATAACAGGCTACCTGCAACGCCATGGCTCGGGCGCCTTCGGGAACGTTTTAAGGGGCTATATTTTAATCTCCCATTCTGATCTGACTTTGGAAGTGACTAACAGTGGGAACATGATCAAACCCAAACCCAAAACGTGAATTTTTATAGGTAAACCAGGCTGCGCACCTTCCGCGCATGAAAGTAGGGTATCGTTGGTAAGAGCTTTCCGAGCCGCGCGGATACATCACAATCTTGACCTCACGCGCGGATGGTGCGCATCTCTTATTATTCTTGAATACAACGCTTATGGGTTATTGGATGATTATCCAGGTTTTCATCGAGTTACAAGTGTCAACAAATTTAATGGATCACGTATTCACGATAAAAACGTTACGTCCTTATCTAACCCCTAAAAAGTAAAAACGTTGTCGAAGGCGCCCGAGTGGTGACCTACTTCGGGTCCGCGTTCACGGAACTTGAAACAATCCGCCTCCCTTGACGTCGAAGTTGAAGAGTGACCATATTTGGACCGGGCGCCGTGGTGGCATCTCTAACTACTTTAAGACAAATTGATCTTTAACAATTATTGCTTACGCCGCGGTTGTCGCTTCTCGAGCGACCGTCGCTTTTTCGTCATCTCCCCGATTGTGCTCTTGCCACATCTGCAAGATGACTACGGTATGAATGCAAAATATGAAGTATTGCGGTGACAATAAACCAAAAAAACTGCCGGCGAACGTCGATCGCCGACACCACACAGTCCCTCCACAATAATATAGTGATGGTTTCTGTTCACGATATAGTGGTTGTGGCTCCACGATATAGTGGAGGGTGGCCAGAATATAGTGGAGGGAAGCCACAATATAGTGGAGGGAAGCCTCACAAAGCCACAATATATCGGAGGCAAGCCACAATATATCGGAGGGAAGCCACAATATAGTGGAGGGAAGCCACACTATTGTGAATCCCACTAGGTTTTGTACAAAACCCACTAGCAAACGTACAGTGTCCCGCGTTGGAGGGGGATGATGATCAATTGATATTTCTGTTTTGTTCGGTTTCCGATTGGGATGCCGTATTCGAGTAACTACTTTGTTTGTTCTAAACAAGCAGGGGGGGGGCGGACGATTTACTTGCTATCCGGCTTTGTTGTTTTTCTTCAACCGTTTTATCGGCTCGATAATCATTTTCAATAAAAAAAGTAGTAATGTAGGCATGGTATACCGATTGTTTCGATTGCATTGATCTGCTATACATAAAGAGTGTATATTCTTGCATCGTGTACGATAATAACTCCAACTACTTTGGGAAATGCGGTAATAATCTATAGGTAAATATATGTGAGCGCATTAGAGGGTGCAACATGTATGGTTGCTTGAATACTCAAAGGGTATACTAAATCATTGCTATGTAGCGGCATATTGTCAAAATAGTGGGCTCCAACCATTAATGCATGTTTAAGTCGCATCTCAAGTATGAACCTCATCCGTAAGCGGCGCGCAAGTTGTTTTCCCCGTAGCCCATACGGGCCCTATCTCAGCATAAACCATTTTGAACGGCAAAGAACTCTTCTCCTGATGGCGGCAAGGGACATACACCGACCGGCACTACACAGCAGGCTGGTGGCCGCATCGACTTCAACATCCACAATAGGAACTATTCGAGGGCCATTTCTCTGCAGCAAGGAACAGGCAACCTCAGTTACGCATGCATTCCGTTATGGCGGTTCCAGAAAAGTTCAACATGCATTCGTATACAGGCAAGGCAATTACAATAACAACATACGACGTTACCGCAGTAGGGACACATGCCATTGAAAGCTGGAAGTGTTATCTTCATTGGATATGGAATAAAAAATATTAAAGGAGAAAGTCACCACCTCCGTCAAGGGTTAAGTAAGACAATTGCTTCCTCTACCAATAAGCAGTTCACGCAAACATGTGCTTGTCATCCATCTCTGTGGGCACACTTGAGATTTTATTCTGCACAGTCATATGATCCTGAAGACAACACATATTCCCTGGAGCGCATGGAAACTAGGTTATGGCTGGCAATCTGTGATTGAGTCATTATCCTCAACTACGCTCCGTCCTTATTCTCACAGATAGGATACAAGGTTCGTTCAACCAGGGGTTTAAAAAAGCCATCATACTGTCCTGATTGCAACATCGGGATGCATAAAACTGAATAGTGCTGGCGAAGGATGCTTCTTACGGGAGAGAAATGAAGTGGTCAACACAGGTTTCAGCGCTCTCACAGTTCCACAAAGCAAACCAGCGATACAGCAGAAGTCACTCAAGAGGCAGTCTCAAAAATGTTTTGGTAGAAATTCTCTCTTAGAAGGGCCAAAATATTATCGAGCACTCAAAATACAATTTCCTCGCTAGCGAAGCTCAAGGCCTCTTCTAAGTTACTCCTCGACTCGGACTTCTTGCTATAGGGACTCGTTCCCTCTCCTGGAATCTCGACATGCCGCATACTGTGGTATGACCGCACGAAGTTCACAAGCGAATCAGCGTTGTCATATTCACCACCGAACCAGTTAGGGAAATCTTTGTATCGAGCTGAGATGTACTTGAGGGCGGGGACCATTTGTAAGGTATTGTAATCCTTTGCTTCCGTTAGCACTACGTCGATCTTTACAATCTGGAGCTCCTCATCTAGATCTTCGAACTCGCCAGCCCTAACCATGCGGTGCAGAATTTCTTCCACCCGAATACAGTGATGGCACCAGCGGGCTGTGTAGATGACCATAACATCCTTCCAAGATTTCTTTAGCTGCCGCTTGAAGGAGGCTTCGTCCACTTCGCGGATAAGATCGTCAGACAATCCAAACCGTCTCTTTTGCTCCTGGGCGTAGTTGTCGTATTCCTCAAGAACTTCCTGAGTGTAGTGCAGCTCACGGTCGCTGTTTTTTGAGACCTGACATCTTTTCTCAGTCCATCTATCCTTATTCCGCGTGAAGGTCATCAATGACTTTTCAATGAAATCTGGCGTTATGGGTCGGACGAGTTGGTTCATAACGTAGACACCTGTCTCATTGAGTTTCCGGATAGCAATTGCAGGCAGCCAGGCTTCCAGCGTCGCAGCACCTGTCTTTTTTATGATTTGCTTCCCGTCTTCCTCGGATGCCTTGGATCCAACGGCCATTACGCTGTAACCGTCATATTTGTGTTCACCGGAGGTCACAACTGTTTCTAAGGCGGTCTTCGCCTCCTCAAAACGCTCATCGTCATCAGGGCCGTTTTGATCGTGGAGAAGAAGGATTTGCGGCGAGTCACGATATTTGTACCGATAGAAAGTTAGCATGGAAAAATTACCCACGTTGGGGAAGGAATTGAAATCCATGAATGCATGCAGCGCCTTCTTGTCTGACATCTTCCCCTCATAAGGAACAATATAGCTGTTGGACTTCAGCGCGAAAACGGAGGGGACTTCGGCAACTTCAAAGTTTTCGGCGATCACGTGTGCTGCCGCGGGGGCCGTCACGAGCGCAAATCGTGCGTGGGATCGGAGCTGACGGGCGTTATCTTTAAATGCACTCACGCCCTCAGCATCCGGTGATTCGAAAAGCCCAACGACGACGACACCAACTTCGTTGACAGTTTCCTCAAGTTCATCAGCAGAAGTGACGTTGGCAGCGCTGGGTCCAATGTAGTTTTCGACGAAGGGCTTTAATACTGCAGCGGTTCTGTACCCCGAAATGTGTTTCCTAGCACTCTCAATCTCCTTGCCGTTCTTGAAGAGCATCATTGTAGGTGCACCCCTGACTTTGTACTGAGCATTCAGAGGCCCATTACTACGAGAGTCTATTCGCACAAAGGTAACCTTATCAGCTAGCTGTTCGGAAAGTTTCTCCAATTCAGGTTCGAGAGCTTTGCAGTGGCCGCAGTCAGGTGAGTAGAATTCTACCAAGATTAGTTTTTTATGCTTACTGATAACCTTATTAAAAGAACTCGAATCTAACTCTACCACCCGAGATTGTGCAAATGGTAAGAAAACTGCAACTAATATGCATAACAAGGAATAGGGACTTAGCATCCTCTGATCCATGGTGATCTGGGTTCAAATGGGCTTCCGGTCTCGGAAAGGGCGGGCGCAGCTCCCAAAACTTGCTGGAATTTTGACTTCGTCTACGACTAGTTCTAGGGTAGAAGACTGGTAGATTCGTCCTTTCAAAGTGTACTGTACGCGCCTCGTCGATCAGGACACCCAACCGCACCGAACGAGTCCACGACCGTGGACGACCACACCATGTGATGTCGGACATCCAGTTCACCAGTGCAGTGCACGACCTCGAGCTCGACCTGACCGTCACGGTCAGCGCTGACCATGACCCTCGCCTCGCCTGACGATCGCTGACGAGTGACGACGCGCGACGCCACGAAGACGAACGGAACTCTGCGCCAATGGCAATGCCAATGCCATGCCAGCTCATCTTCAGACTCTGATTGAGTTTGAGTCTTTGAGAGTATCTTTATAGAGCGTGGCGGATACTGATTGGCTCAATCGCGTTTATGTCCCTTATGTGTCATGCCTGTCCTTCCATTGTAGGAAACTCAGGGCGTTTATAGGGCAGGGGGCGTCATAAACGCAACAAGTGATTATGATTGGTGATGCCACGTACGGACGCGACGCCTCGAGGTCAACATTTGAAATGTGGTTTCAGGTTTGACTTTTCTTTCGGGTGAAGTTCAGGTCTCAGGTGGCACCGACTTTGACCAGAACCGAGAAAGTCGAGGAAAGCATAGATCTAATCATTGAGATTGTATAAACGTCATAACGACCGATACAGGCGGCAACTCATATATTAAAACATAAGTGAGGGATGCCGATTTTCATCCGTAAGATCACACATTAAGACCTGGTATAGTGGAGATCGAACGATTTCAAAATCGACCATGCTGTTAGTATCAGTCAGAAATTTGAAATATCTCCGCTCCCGTCCGCGTCCGCTTCCCATCTTCCATCTATCAAGTTCAAGTATCATCATCTTTGGTTCTTTGCCCCCCGCCCGCGCCCCCATCGCATCAGATCACAGCCCACACTCTGACTCACGCGTAAGTGTCTAGTGTGAGTGTGTGTGACACGATTAAAAATGAAAACCGATCTTCCAATTCCATCTTCGATCTTGATCTTCAGGTTCTTGGTTCAGGTATATAAACATATTCTATATTCAATACCGTTAACCGTATTGGTTCTTCATCTTGCTTCTTGGATCTTATTATCGAATCTCAATCGGATTTCCGAATTCCGATAGGCATAGCCTTTTATATAACAGATAAGCCCATTGGGCTCTGGGTGTGGATAAGCCTGAGAGACAGTGACACAAGAACTGAAGGAAATTCCGAATTTCCGAGGCCTGAAGGCTGAAGCGGATCAGTATCTCAGAGATAGCGGAGCGGAGGTCGAGGTGGCACCTGGAGCAGATCTTTATACCTCTGCTCCTTATGATTTGGAACCGGACCAAATTACCTTACCTTACCTTACCTTACTTAATCAGCAGCAAAGCGCGAATCCCAACGGGCGACACAGACGAACGTCCGATCTCACGATCGCCAGACGCTAACGATGACAGTGTCACTGCAGTCGTTTACATTTACCGCGACGCTACCCACGCGTCATCGCATGGCATGTTGGGACGCAAAAAGCGAAGCACTCTCGCGCACATGATCCTACGGTCAGATGGCCTAGTGGAGATCTCTTTTTTAGATCGATCCGCCTAGTATGTTAACAACCTACGCCCCTCCCTCAGAATTAAACATTCCATATAAAATACATGTCTAATCGAATGCACAACCACATCCACAGGAGAGTGTCATGACCCTAGCGCTTGTGAGTGCTCTCAGTTGCATCAGTTGTTCAGGTAAACCGCATGATTCTAGACTATTACAAACGACCGGGGACCGAACGTACTCGAAATTTCACCGACTGAGGACTGTATGCAAATGAATAATCCTTATACAATATGGTTTTATTTAGCATATCTTCACATGATACGTGTCTGCTGTCATGGACTTGTGAAGTCTGGTAGAACCACTGTGAACACGCCGCTGGGGCCGTTGCAGGTATTGATTGGCACCTGTGGAACACAACAGACCCGCCGCTGAAATAAACACAGAAATGTCTCCCTATACAAGTGTGAAACAACCGATAAAGATATGTGATAAAATTGTTTTTAGACATTATTGAACCTTCGTTCACTTCAGCCATCGAGCTGCTTGTGCCGATAACCAGAGCTAAGACGCTAAGACGCTCATTGCCTAGACGCTTTTGCGGTGCAAGTACTTTGTCTAAATAGATGCGTCGGAGGGCCGCCATATGAGCTGGTCGTCTGCAAATGAAAAATATCTTCAATTCAAAAACTATATTATTCGAATGCACAGGGACTTTCCCGAATTGTAAATGTCGTTTGCTGTGAGGGCATGTGAGTTGACGTGGCATGTGGGTAGCGTTGGCACGTGCACGCTAAGCACTGCCCAAGTTGCTTTCGCTAAGAGCGAAATATTCTCTCGTTTTCTGGAAATACTATCTCCTGCTACGTTTGCCCCCTGCCATTCGGTGCTTCCTCGCTTCACTCCGACATCTTTCTTGATTCCAACGTGCCAGCCTTCACTTCTGTGTCCGCGCATTGGACGGCTCCACCTAATGAAACTCAGCAGACGTCTTTCTGTAGGCAGTAACGTATATTTTATTGTTTTTCTGACGGGAATTGGGGCGGATGGTTTTGCATCTCGCTTGATCGTTCTTTTTCTTCACCTTCACGGCTGCAGGGCTTTGAGGAAGCAGACGGCGTGCGTAGCTGGCAAGGTGTTCCGTTTGCGCGGCCGCCCTCAGCCAATCTTCGTTTCCGTCCTCCACAGCCGCTCACGGTGGGTTTCAAGAGCTTTCAGTGTTTTCTATTCAGTCTTTCATCTTCAATTGTGCCATCCATCCGACTTGTGCGTTTATTGATGTCAACACTCATTTAGCTTTCCTTCCGCGCTTTTCTCGCGACTTCAGGACAAGTGGACAGAACCGAAGGATTGTACCAAACCCGGGAGCATGTGTCCTCAGCTTGACATTCACAAAAATGTATACTTGGTAAAATCGCTTCCCAGCTTCCCTTCGTCGCACGGACTGGAGAGAAGCGCGTTAAGAGTGTTCTCCTCGATGGTTGAACTGCTGAAAAGCTTCTGCGAAAGGCTCATTTGTTCCTGCGCACTGCGATCATATGATTCTTGGAGTTCTATCCTTCGACCTGCCGGCTTCATTGCAAAGGAAGGAGAAACGAAACCTGGGTTCACCGGCTTGCACACAGGGGAACGAGGACTGTCTGTATCTCAATATTTGGGTCCCACCGTCTGCCTCCGTCGGCTCGCCTGCTGACGTCATGCTCTGGATATATGGAGGTGCTTTTGAGATCGGCGACGGCAGTGAGGTGCGGCCAAACTAAGCACTTGGTGAGCGTGCGCGGAGTTTGAAGCTGGCAGGCGGACCGAGCGGTGTCCACCGCAAATTGCATAAACGTCACGCATCTGTCGCCTATCAGGATATGGCAGCATGGCACTGAGCGCATCACAGTGGCACGTTGATGTGGTATGGCAATCGTCATCCCGGTCCGCGACGTTGCTGCTGTGCGCATCATAGTGACAAGCTTTCAGCCAGAGTTCCGATCTGCTGCTTGATGTCCTAGCAAACGCCCCGCCTTCGAATGCTTTTGCATATGCTCAACTGCAGACCGCACCCGCTCAGTGGCAGATGGCATGTTGCAGACTGCTCTGACACGCGAGGGGGTAACTGAGTCCGGCAATTGGGATCGTTGGTGGGCATTCGGTGAGGCAAGTTTGGAACCTATGACGGCCGCTCGCTTGCTTCGAACACCTCAAAGGTACTGTTCTTCGAAACTCATGACAGCCGCGCATTTGATTTTGTAAAATTGCCCTACCAGATGCGGGGCAACGAAGAGTTCACGCAAATCATCTTGGTGAGGCGGGTGCTTTCTCTCTGCGGCTGACGGCCTCCAGGTGTCTTGGTGAGGCGGGTGCTTTCTCTCCATGGCTGACGGCCTCCAGGTGTCTTGGTGAGGCGGGTGCTTTCTCTCCACGGCTGACGGCCTCCAGGTGTCTTGGTGAGGCGGGTGCTTTCTCTCCACGGCTGACGGCCTCCAGGTGTCTTGGTGAGGCGGGTGCTTTCTCTCCACGGCTGACGGCCTCCAGGTGTCTTGGTGAGGCGGGTGCTTTCTCTCCACGGCTGACGGCCTCCAGGTGTCTTGGTGAGGCGGGTGCTTTCTCTCCACGGCTGACGGCCTCCAGGTGTCTTGGTGAGGCGGGTGCTTTCTCTCCACGGCTGACGGCCTCCAGGTGGTGGTGACCTTCAATTATCGCGTCGGCATCTTTGGGTTCTTTCCGCACGTTGCCTTACTGTCTGAGAGCGAGCACAACACCACCGGTAACTACGGCTTACAGGCAAGTTCTCGGGAGTGGTCATGTCGTGTATTTCTTCAAGCGTGGCACAAGCTCCGCGCATACATGCATGTGCTGGATGCCACTTCCCGGAGACCGACTGGCCTCTGCGCACCTCGGCTCGGGATGTGACCATCCTGCGGCAGCATAAGGCGAGGGCTCTATGCGGTGATGAGGAGCGCAGGAGATGGGATTGACAAGCATGTTGCGAAACATGGAAATTCCATTCTATTTCATCAGAATTTCCGGGTTGGGACGGTCCATCCCTGCCCGATGAGAAAGGAGTGCATGGTGCAAGGGCTCTACCGCTGTATGGCCAGTCAGCAACGTGAATGCACGAGCTTCCAAGTGCAAGCAGATGGAGAAGTGAGTTCGGAAGATCCGGTCACTGGGATGCAGGACCAACGGGCTGCTATGCAGTGGGTCACCGAGAATATTGCGCTGTTTGGTGGGAACCCAAACAAAGTGACCTTGTTCGGGGAGAGCGCTGGGGCCATGTCCGTGTGCTACCATCTTGCAAGTCCTGCTTCCGCAGGGTATAGTCCTTCCTTCCAGCACCATCCGCGCCGTGCAAGCCTTACTCCGTATCGTCCCATCCTTGCCGCCCTGCCCATAGTGTAGGCAGGCGGCGCTGATGTGGCAGCTCCGGGGAAAGGAGGGTGATGAGCGTTGTGCTGGGCGTTGTGCAGGCTTTTTGCTCGGGCCATCATGGAGAGTGGGAACTGCGACAGCGCGGAACTCTTCAAGCCTTGGAGGGCAGCCGAGGCGAGCGGCAATCGAGTCGCGCAGGACCTGGTGCTGCACCGCCCTGCAAACCTGTCACAGGGTCGAGGCTTATGCCACGTAACGCCTGACATGGGTTAGGCCCCCCTTGCAGGGTTGCGACCTCGGTGATGACCATGCTGGCACCCTCAAATGCCTCCGTGGATTAACAACAGGTGCGCGACTCTCCCGAGGAATACTCGGAGGCTCTGATTCCCGCCTGCATGGGGAGGCCAGGTGAGCGGCTGGGGCACCCGCCTGCACGGGGAGGCCAGGTGAGCGGCTGGGGCACCCGCCTGCATGAGGAGGCCAGGTGAGCGGCTGGGGCACCCGCCTGCATGGGGAGGCCAGGTGAGCGGCTGGGGCACCCGCCTGCATGGGGAGCGAAAAGGAGATCTCTGTGGAGCGGCGCTACCATGGTGCAAATATGGTTGGCGCTGGCTGAGACCCGGTTTGCGGCGAGCTTACATTGACAGGAGAACTGCAAGCGGACGCGTGGTTCCCGGGCAAGAATGCCACTGCGGACTCCTTCGCCACCTTAGCCCCGATCTGCACATACGTCCCCACAATCGATGGTAGCCCGATTGGCATGCTGGAGGCGCCCCTCGAGACATTTAAGGTGCCCTGCTTTACCCACCTCCAAAGGTTTCCGACAGAGCTCTGGTGATGATGCGGTCCTCTAGCGGTGGCCTGCAAGAGACGGACTGCAGTCGGTTGCGGAGCTGTATACAGATCTTGAGACCGTCGATCGTCAGTGGTCTTTCAATCAAGCTTTGCCCCTTTGCAATCATCGGAGCGTCCCAAGACTGCGCCAATACTCCCTAGGTCGCAGCAGAGGGTTGTCAGTCGTAGGCCTGGACGAACCGGCTGAACTCACGGTTTTGCCTGTGCCGAGGACTTGCGAACCACTGTAGTGAGGCGGACTTGAAATCGCTGCCTCGAAGTCAGCTACTCGGGTATCCAATTATGGCACGCGACGGAGCGAAGCTCACTTCGGCCAATCTGCAGCGCAATCCTGCAGGAGCATATTTTGGGCTCATGCCGGCCCATCGGGCCAGATTAGCACGTGCCAGCTGCCCCATTTCGGCCACACTCGCCGATACAAGTGTGCAGTCCAAGCGCTGTTTCTTCTCGGTATCGCCGAGTGAACCGCTGTTGACCCACCAGCAAACTGCTCGGGACAGCTGATGGGATTGCGCGCAATTGGTGCACTTCTCCCTCGTCATTTGCAAATA
>LGRX02007318.1:57742-89091 GCA_001247695.2 Cymbomonas tetramitiformis | reverse complement strand
CCTCCTCCCCCGTCTTTTGCAAATATGGAGGATAGTCTGCCACCCTTCTCCCCCGTCAGTTGCCCTCCCTTGTTATTCGTCAGAAGCTCTTCCCTTGCCACGTGCGTTTGATTGGCTAGACAGCTTCGTTTGGGGGTTGTACGCAGCGGGGCGAGGGAAACAAGGTGCCGGTGATCATGGGCAGCAACCGGGACGAGGGCACAATATTCGTCCCGCTGCTTCCCTTCGTCGTGGAGCGGCACTCAATACACTTCCCGTTGAATGATCAGGGCGTGCAGTACTTCGTTGAGCGGATTATGCACTACAATACCACCACCAGTGCCCGGGTGTTGGCACAATATCCATCCGATCATTTCAAGACGGAGGATTCGCGCGCCGCAGGTGCCAGTCTTGCTCCCACGGGTGCCACCACTCGTGCTCTGCTCACATAAAAAGACACTTGTAAAACTCCTGTTTCAAGATTTTCAAGAATGGTGCTCGGGGACGCTTTCTCGGCCGCGCCGGTTTTGCAACGCAGTTCTTCCGGTGGCCTCGTCAGCGAGCATGGTGGCCCCAGCAGAACGTCTCGGATGCTGAACCAAAGAGCCATTAGGTAGAGCGCTCCCAACATTGCATAAAGCAGAATGAAATTGAGTTTCCGAAGGGGACGTGGATACCCAAGCTGGGTGTGCGTCGATTGCGCGGGATGCAAGGAATTGCGACACACCTGGCGCACTCGAAAGTGCGGCGCCCCCAGCATGTGCCCATCCATTAGATCGGTTGCTTCCTCACAAAGAAAGATACGAGGTCGAGCGCGCTTAGAACTAGTGATGTCGCTTGGTGAGGAAGAGGGAACCTAGAAGAAGAAGGAGAGGAAGAAGAAGATATCGGGGGCAACAAACATATTGCCAAATTGGCATTCGCCAGTCTTCCTTGTTCTTGTGCTGGATATACGGGAGCAAGCGGGCAGGGAATCGGACTGAAAAAGAAGGACCAAAAAGAGAGTAGTGAGGACTATAAACCCCACACCCCGAATCAGGGTGTCTCTTTTTCTTTTTCGCTGGAGCTTCGCCATTTTGTGCTCGTTGTGGCGCAGAACGGGGAGCAGCGCACATCAAATTGTGCTCGCACTGCTCGAGTGGAATGAAGGCATGCGAGGTATTCCTCTCGGCTGTTTCGACATGCTTCGTTCAAAGCGAGAGGATCTTGAGGGCATGGGAACAGCAAACGCGCACAGTCGCAAAACCCTAACCTTTGCCAAAGGCTGCGGAAGTTGGAGACCAAGTAGCTTCGGCAGGTGCTTGCAATCATGCGAAGTGGGGGGGCTCTCGGGGGGGGGTCTGTGGCAGCCATCCTGCGCGACTACGTCATCCTGTGTCCAACCCGTCGGGCACTGAGGGCCATGGTGGGGAGTGGCATGCGTGACGTTTGGGAATATCGGTTCACGTATCCCATGCACTGGGCGGGTAGCGGCATCCTGGGAGGTAACCAAACACTTCACAACCTCCATGGGCGCATCGCGTTCGCAGCCATGCAATGTCGCGGTTCCGAAACGCTCGTGGACGAGTGGTCAAGACTTGCAGCGCCGATCTCAATCTTGCCAAGTCGAATTTGTCAGTGACTTGGTTGCAGTGCTCGCCGCACGTCACGTGTGAGTGAGTGCACGGGTGGCAGTTGCGCGACGAGGGCGGCAGAAAGGCACGGCTGGTTCCATATAGCGCCCTGGGATTCGATCATAGCATGTAAGCCAGGCGTGGCAAATCCATAAGCACATGGCATAATTACGTCTTCGCCATCTACGAAAAAGGCGTTCTACATTTTGTGCGGCGCCGCGTCTATGTTCGAATAGTTATAGACTTGATGCGGCTTGATGTGGCACGTGTTGTAACCCTGAGCACACATACACAAGGATAAGCATACACACACATGTGCTTGGTGGTGGAGGGGTGGCTCGATTGACGGAGGTGAGCCAGCTTTAGAGACACAGCAGCAGTGCGCCGGCAGGACAGTCGCAGAGGGGCTCAGGTGGCCCAGTGAGGCTTAGGGAGCAGAGGGTTGGTCTTGCGCATGGGCTTGGTGTTGGAGATATGGCTCGCGCAGCTCGGGGGGCAGGGATGAACCGGCTTCAGGCACAGGGCAGCAGTGCGCTGGCGGTGCAGATGCAGAGGGGCTCGGGTGGCTCAGCGAGGCTTAGGGGGTCCCATTCTTCACTAGTGAGCTCCGGAGAATCCGGATGAGTGTCCCGAAGTGTGTGCTGAATCCTTTGATCCCCGGCGTGGGTACATAGTGCAGTCTTCTGTGGCTACGGGGTGCCAAAGGAGTCGCAAGGATAAGCATACACACATGTGATGCCAAAAGAATCGGTCCAGGGATAAGCCACGCACGCACACACACACACACAATCTTCACTAACGAGCTCTTTGTGGTTACGTTGTGCCAAAGGAATCGGTCCAGGGATAAGCCACGCACGCACACACAATCTTCACTAATGAGCTCTTTGTGGTTAAGTTGTGCCAAGGGAATCGGTCCAGGGATAAGCCACACACGCACACACACAATCTTTACTAGTGAGCTCCGGAGAATCCGGATCAGTGTCCCGAAGAGTGTGCTGAATCCTTTGATTCCCGGTGTGGGTACATAGTGCAGCCGGTCCTCTGTGGCTACGCTGTGCCAAAGAAGTCGGTCCAAGGATAAGCCCACACACCGTATAAGCCACACATATCTTTTGATGCCCGGTGTGGGAGCATGGTGCAACCAATCCTCTGTGCCTACTGTGATGCCAAAGGAATCCGTCTAAGGATAAGCCATACGCTTTGGGACACACAGGCATATGTGGGGATGGGACTCAAGTAGGAAGAGTGCAGAACGACAGTTGCAGTGCAAGTGTCGAGCGCATTACTCAAGTTCGCAGCTTCCTCAAAGGGTATTCAGTGCAAGGGCTTCAGACGTTGGTGTTGAGGGTAGAGGGCTGTAAGCATAGATCAATAGCGGGTGCGCAAGATTAGATGGGAACAATTCTGTTTATCGTTCTCAGCCCCTTAGGACAGCCCTATGGAAAACCGATCGTGTCGTGGGTGGGCAAGCTCTATTGAGACCAAGCTTTGGGGCAGGTAAGGGAGCAGGGGGGTGGTCCTGAGCGTAGGCTTGGTGGTGAAGAGATGGCTCGAGTAGCTCGGGGGGCAGGGATGAACCGGCTCCAGAGACACGGCAGCGGCGCGCCGGCGGTGCACTTGCAGAGGGGCTCGGGTGGCCCAGTAAGGTGTAGGGGATCCCATTCTTCACGAGTGAGCTCCGGAGAATCCGGAAAATTCTCCCGAAGTGTGTGTTGAATCCTTCATCCCCGATGAGGGTACATGATGCAGCCGATCTTCTGTGGCTACGTGATGCCAAAGGAATCGGTCCAAGGATAAGCGCCCCACACATTAGGATAATCAACTTCTACTTAGTTTGCATACTCATGCATAACATTAGTTGAATGTGTACGAACTCACACACACACACACAGTTGAATCATATAAATCTAAAAAAGTGTTTTGTGAGTTACAGTCAGTGCTTTATATCACACAGGTGTGTTCTCTGTCTAAGCTTACTGTTACTCAGTCATAGCTTCTGCTGTACTCATACTTGTATTCTTGTGTTCTGTGACAGATACTGTGTACATTTTGAATTGATCTTCTGTCTCTTGCAGACTCATTGTCATCATTGCTCTGTCTACATATACACATGGTACTGTACTCTGTCAGCACAGTCATACTATCATACTGTCATACTGTCAATTTGTACTTTTGGCCTCTCTGTGATTAACACTGCATGAGAGTTTACTGTTTTCCTACTCCTCCTTACTCATGCTCTTCGAAAATATCGCAACACCACAGCACTGAGTACCCGAAAACGGTCCAAAGCCAGGCTTTTGGTAAAGAAGTCTGCCAAATTCTCCTGCGTAGGCACTTTTGCAATAACAATTCTGCCCAGCTCTACCAACTTTGCCACATACCGATTTCTCACTGCCACATGACGTGTCGCTGCATTGTTCAGAACATTCTCTGCCTGTGCCACCGAGGCATGATTGTCTCCATGAATTGTAACAGGCTGCTTGACAGGTGAAAACTCAGTCAGCAGATTCACAACATACTCAACGTCCCGTGCACATTCTGACAACGCCATCAATTCTGCCTCTGCTGTGCTGACTGCAACTGTCTTCTGCAATTTTGGCGAATGCATGACAGTACTTCCATTCAGTCGCACCAGTGAACCTGTAACAGAGCGTCTGGTCACTTTGTCTGCTGCGTGGTCTGCATCTGTATAAGCTGTTACTATCAATTCTGCAGTCAGTGACGCTGGCGAACTGCACTGCATAGTCAAGCAAACATGAATAGTTCCCTTCAAATATCTCAGCACACGCTTCAAATGCTGCCAATGCTCCTGCCCGTAGCAGTGAGAGAACCTGGCCAAATAACAGACCGCTGTCAGAATATCAGGCCGTGAGCAACGTGCCAGCCACATCAATTCCATCACCAGATTAACATAGGGAAGCTTCTCCAACTTCTCCTCCGAGTCCACAGGCATCAGAGACAGTCTGGGCTCCATTGGTGTCATACACGGATTACAGTCCTGCATAGAATACCTCTCCAGCATGCGCTGTATCAGCCCAACCTGACTGATTTCACACTCCCTGACCAGACCATAGTCGCTGAAAGTCATACTCATGCCCAGCAACTCCACCAGTGGTCCTTTGTCCTTACTAGGCCATTTCGCACTGAATGCTCTGAAGAATTCCACCTTCCACTCCACTGAAGAAGTGAATACAGTGTAGTCGTCCACGTGCACATACACAAATACCACCAGTGTACCAGGCTGCCAGATGTAGAACAGACACGGGTCAATGTTGGACACCCGTATCCTGTGGTCATAAGCAAGCAGAAACTCCTTGCTCGTCTTGTACCAGATGCGCGGTGCCTGCTTCAACCCGTACACACTCTTCTGCAGAATTCCATACCTCACTCCTCGAACTGTCCGTGCATTAGGCCAACTGACATACAGAGGAACGTCCACGTCCAACTCACCATTCAGAAAGCACGTGATAATGTCCAAGGCAAAGGCCGATAGTCCCAACACCAAACTGAGCTGAATAAGAATTCTCAAGGTTGACAGCTGAGTACACGGTGCATACACGTCTTCATAGTGCACCCCATGCTGCTGACCATTGCCACATACCACCCACCTGGTCTTCCTCTCGGTCAACTCCCCTGCAGAGTCCAACTTCGCCTTGTACACAGCCACCATGCGCATGACCTTCTCACCAGCAGGTACCGTCTCCACCGGCAAGATTGCTTTCTTCACGTCGATGAGAGCGCACTCCTCCTTGTGGTCCTGCCACTGCACTGAGTCTGGTCCATTCACCAACTGAACCCATCCTTTCGGCTCCGTCACTCCCACTGGCAACCCCGTCACTTTCTCCTCCTGAGCCACCAGAGCAACATGACGGGTCTCAAACCTCGCGCGGGCCTCACCCACATCAATTGCAGAGCCCCTCACTCCAGCATGACGCTCTAATATCACCTGGTACGGCAACACATGATCCTCCCGTGCCGTTGCACACACTACTGCTGCCTCCCATTCAGCTCCTCCTGACCGCTGCACTGTCACCTTCTCAAACAACGGATAGAATGAGTTCACTGTCCACTGCGCACAATACTCAAAAAGCAACGCAAGATGCTCCACCCGTGCTTCCAGAAACGCACTCACCGGCGTCCAAAATGATCCACCACCAGCACTGTTCAACTTTACTACACCAGTGAACTCATCACCCTTCTGTACCACGTAGGCACGCAGATCCAGTATAATTGTCGCTGTCCCCACAAAGGCTGAAACGAAGTTTCCATCGAGAGACTCACAGTCATATAACGACCTCAACGGTGTCAGCATAGAGGGATCCCAAGACATCACCAGCTGTCCATACTGATCAACGCGCTCGTCGAACCGAACCATCCCACTTCTGACCACCTTCTCCTTGTCTGGGCTGTACAGCAGATAAGCCGTTGATCGCTCCTCGTGTCCCGCGTAGATCAAAGGAGTAGCCCGATCAGCCAGTTTCGAGCGCAAGCTAGCGTCGATGAACGCATAAGCTCGACACCCAAACACACGCAGTACAGACAGATCGTACTTCTGGTTCAGCACCTGCAAACTAGACTTCATGCCCAGCCGAGCCTTGCAAAGTCGATTGATCAGATACACAGCGTGTCTCATAGCCAAAGGCCACATAGTCGCAGGCAAACCAGCTGTCGCCAGCATAGCTCTAGCCTTCGTCTGCAGAAACTTGTTCATAGTCTCCGCCCTGGCATTGTTCTCATGTAAGTACGGTGACGTTGTCCTCTGCACGATGGCATTGTCCTCACAGTACTGCTTCGCCTTCCCAGACACGATGGTCAAGTCATTGTCCGAGTGCAATACCAGCACATCCAGGTCGTGCACCACCTGTTCAACACGAGTCTCCTCCTCAAGGAACACTCGGCCAGTCGCCTTCACCATCTTACGGTAGTCCTCCAGAGCGTCCACATACTCCAACTTCTGCTTCCAGACATAGAAATGACACACGTCTGAGTAGTCATCCACGTGAATAGTGTACCCACGATAACCTTTGGTAGACGTTACGAACGGTCCGCCATGATCGGTGAAAGTCAACTGCCCCATTTTGACAGACGCCTGCCTCTTCTCCACCACCTTCCGTACAGACTTCGGGACCCTTCCCCTATCTGTCGTCTGTGATGGCCTCTTCGGTGCCGCCACCTGGCACGCCATGCAATTCACAGAACAGCTCAGCACACTGCTACTCCTCAACTCCTCAGAGTTCACACCGAGGTCCAACCCCTGCAGGTCCATGACCTCAACATGCTTGTCACAGGTGTGACCAAGCCTGATGTGCGCAACAACTTTTGCGTCCACCCTCGGGACCACAAACTGATCAAGATACAGTACGACCACAGGCCACGGGGTCCCTTGAATGAACACGCGACCAGGCTCCGACTCCACCAGCTCAGAGACATTGTAACACTGGTCAGTCCTCGCAGAGAATATCACACTGCCCTTCGAGTAGATGTGCAACTCCTCAAATTTTGTCGTCAAACTCCACCAGGCAGCGTTTGGCTTGTACGGCAACACGAGCAGAAACTTCGTGTTCACAGGGTCCTTTGGAAAGTCCATGAGGACCTTCGTCAGCAGTCTTTCAATGAAGGCGTCGTCGTACGGCGGATTGCCCCAGAAACTGCGTCCCGTCAGACAGTGAAGAAAGACCGAGTTCACCAGGGAATAGTACTCGTTCACCTGTCGATTATGCTCGTCAGCACATATATCTAGATGAAAAGGCCCCTTCTCTTCATTCCACTTCTTGAACTCGGTGAACTTCCAGTTAAACTTGTCCCTCACCGGACAGTTCTCCTTCTCGTCGCACTCCACCCCCGGCAGCGCAGCCTCCACGATGACCTCAGGTAAGACATACACGTTCCCCTTTCTGCACACGTCGTACTCGCACAAGTTCTCCATATCCCGTAGTACACGGTCTCCAAACTGAGCATACAGACCAAACTTGTCCTCGAGACTCACCGCGGATACCAGATTGAAAGGCGACTCCGGCACGTACTGCGCCTCCACCTTCAGCACGTCAGCCTTCTTCGTCAGTCGATTCCACAAGGTATACTTCCTCGGCCTCCTCCTCGAGACGTGGTCACCTCACCAGCCATGACCTTGAACGACACGGCTGCTGACGCATTCACCTGTGCACCGTCAAACATAGACAAGTCATTAAAGATAGACTTCGTCGCCATACTGTCAAAATACAGTTCTCTGTCCGAGTCCACCACAGTCATTGCACACAGGTCTCCTCCTGGAGCCTGTACCGAGTTCTCGTAGTACTCATTCTGCACTTGTGCGTCGTCCTCCTTGTCGCGATTGAACACACCGTACATACAGGTGTCCTCCAACACCTCGCCTGTGTAAACCACCTTCTGGTCTGCCACAGTAGCAACCACGGGACAGGCTACATGAACTTCCTCGTGATTCTCCAAGCTCCACAGCTCCCCCGCAGAAACCTCTGTACGACGCGGCCGCGCGGAACTGGATGAAGTCGCCGCCTCCACCGTCGCTGCTGCTGCGTCAGGTGCCTTCTTCGCTGCGATTTTCTTGAGCCTTCGCGCATAGTTCTCACGAACCGCCCTCTCCTTAGCAGGATTAAGCTTGATGAACTCCTCCATACCCTCCGGGTTCACTATCCAGCATTTTTCGGCAGAGTGGACGCCAGAGCACGTAGGACATATCAGTTTCTTCCCGTCATTAACTTTCTTCTCCTCGCTCTGCCTCCGTCTGTCCGCAACTAGTGCTCTCGCAACAGCAACAGTCTCGCCGTCCACAGTAGCCCCCACTATACTCGACGAAGAAACCAAAGATTGCTGCACCACGTTCACGAAAAAATACTCAGACCTCTGTACGAGCATATCAAAAGAAGGACGACGTTCCTTACTCATATCAGCAACCACTTGCGAATACTCAATAGGCATAGCAGCCACAGCCATTGCAGTCACCAGCACCTCCACAGTTGTAGGGTCAAGCCTCGCGCCGCCGTAGTTGGCCACAGAGCTCATTACGTCCCCAAAGTACCCCAGCTGCTTCACCGGGTCCTCGTTCACGTTCACGGTCAGCTTGCACAGCTTCTTCATTGAACCGGCGAGTTGCCTAAACAGCTGCGGCTCCACTCTGCACTTCAGCTTCCTGAACGCCTTCAAACCGTCATTGCCACAACGTCGTACCACGTCAAAGGCGTCCCCGGCTGTCACCTGCTTCAAAATTGCTGATAAAACAGTACTTGCCACACTGGCAGAACCAGGCACAGTAATGAAGCTGTCGCCGTCTGCAAAGTCTTCGTCCACCGCGTCGTTGTCACCGTACTCAGCCCGTGATGAAGGCCTACCTCCCGCCCGTGATGAAGGCTTTTCCTCTGCAGTCGATTTGCTGTAACCACCCGTTTTAGGAGTAAACGAGTTCAGTCCTCTGATATCTGCTATATCTGAGGCTGGATAGTCACACACCAGTTCTAGCAAGTCAGGATAAAACGTCACTGTTGACTCCAACTGTGTCTTGAACTGAACCCAGGATTCATACTGATTCCTTTCAGTTCCCGTGTACTTCGTCGTACCCAATAATTTCACCACGCACTGAACTGTCTTCTGTGCGTTGGCAGGGCTAATGACACCCGACTCAGCTTCTTCACGATCTGATGTTTTCTCAGGCTCTTTCTTCTCGGCACTCAACACCTTAATTGTCTCTGCCATTGTCTTCATAAAAGCAGCCTGCTGCTCTACCAAGTCCTGAAGCTGTGATTCCCGCGTGGGATACTTCCGTTCTGAAACTGGCACCCCCGCGTCAGTCATGACGACTGTCTCTAAACTACCTCAGACCTATACCAGGCCCATAACCTAGGATAATCAACTTCTACTTAGTTTGCATACTCATGCATAACATTAGTTGAATGTGTACGAACTCACACACACACACAGTTGAATCATATAAATCTGAAAAAGTGTTTTGTGAGTTACAGTCAGTGCTTTATATCACACAGGTGTGTTCTCTGTCTAAGCTTACTGTTACTCAGTCATAGCTTCTACTGTACTCGTACTTGTACTCTTGTGTTCTGTGACAGATACTGTGTACATTTTGAATTGATCTTCTGTCTCTTGCAGACTCATTGTCATCATTGCTCTGTCTACATATACACATGGTACTGTACTCTGTCAGCACTGTCATACTGTCATACTGTCATACTGTCAGAATTTGTACTTTTGGCCTCTCTGTGATTAACACTGCATGAGAGTTTACTGTTTTCCTACACATGGCAACGACATATCATGGGAGGGGAATGGCGAGACTGGGCGGGAGTGGGGGTGCCCTTTCCTTCAGCGAGCCTGACAGGGGTATCACCCAGACTCTCGTGTGGTTTCACTTGTTGGTGAGCGTCGGCAAACCACCAGCAATGTGCTAGACTCATATATCCTCTGAGCAGGGCACGGTGGCAGCTTCCTAAGACGTGGACTGTTGTGTTTGTTTCTAGTTCCTTCAATCACTTGTGGTTAGTGCCACCAAGAATTCCAAGCTCAATCGAGCACACATAGGGGTATGATGATGGAACCCTCTGGCGAAAGCTTCGAGTGCACTTGCAGGCAGTGCCTTGATGTTCCCGGCATTCACAGGTGTTACCATACCGGGTGTTGTTTGATTGCGCTGCAAAATAAGTGGCCAATGGGATCACTAAGCTATTGTCCCTGTATGCATCATATTCCAGTCTAGCAAATTGTGAAAGGCACATTGGATGTTGGCAATCGCAAAGGTTGATTAATGGTTCGTCCAAGTTTGTTCGCAGACTACCATGGCTCCGAGGTTTTTTTTGTGTTTCGTAGCGCACTAAAGCAGTCCCTCACGCACCGGGTCAATGCAAAAGATCGCCAGGTTAGCCCCCATTGGATGCACCGCATCGCTTGAGCAGGAAACATTTATCTGGCTGCAAGCATCAACTATCGTTGTGTTATGTTAGCTAAAATGGTGAGCTTACGTGTATACTGCTATTCCGCCCAACGGTTGTTCTTCACTCTGTTGTTTTCTTGGCTCGATCATCAATGATTTCGATGCCCAATTCCGCATCGCCGTACTTAGTTTGTTGACATCAATGTTGTAAATTGCAGATGGTTGATATTTTTACCTCCTATTGGAGTTCCTTCGCCTCAGTTGGGAATCCAAACAATAGTACGAGGAGACTTCCCTCGTGGCCAAGGTGGGGCACATGAGCACTCCGAGTTATGTACAAAGGAACCCAATTAGTACCTAGTTCCTGCTTGCCCGGTCCGCTTTGGTCAAGTGTGCGGGATATAGGCACATGAGATTGTATATGCATGATTTATGAGCAGATTTTTATGATGCATATCCAGAGTTTCTCATGTCGACTTTCGTTGTGCTACTGATCTATGAAACTTGGGATCGTGCCAGGTATACATCAATGTCAGACTTGCATCAAGAATTGACTGTTCCTCCAACGCCAAAGCGTGGCTTGAAAAGTGTACTCTGCGATTTTTGGGACAATGTTCAGAAGAGTCTCTGAGCACCTTCAAAGGAGTATCACAATAACATGACGTCACAAAAACAGGGTACAATTGTGGTGGAAGCTTGATGAAATCTAGCATAATCATGTGCCGCCAATCGCCTCTAGAGTCGAAGTAGCGCATGATGCATGTTTTGTTTTTGCACGGGTCGTAGGGTTGTTTGTCTGTTGCAATTTCGTCGCACATCGTTGTACCATAGCAAACCGAGTTCGCGGTTACAGGGCGGAGGCGGTATGATGTATTCTCGTATGTTAGCATCCCACTAGCATGCTGAGCATTGCCCATTCATGGACGATGCATAACTTGCAGAAGAAATTGTGTACTGTACGTTATCGGGTACATCGGCTTAGGTATCTCTCGCTATTTTTGACCGCATTGCTTGTTACCGACTTAATTTCGCCACCTGACTGTTGCATATGAGTTGCGCGCAGTGTGAGAGTCCTGTGGGGCAGCGGTGCGAGGGTAGGTGAGGGTGTCTCTGGTACATTTGGAAGGTCTGCCGTCCGCATTGTGTCGTGGAGCGGATTTGCCCGTGCACCCCCTCCCCCACCCACCCCCCCAATGGTCGTTCTCGCTTGCGTTCGGCGGCGCCGGGGCCCAAACTCTTGTGGAGAAGGATGGACGATTTTCGAGCCTGGCCACTTCCAGTGTTTTACTCGTGTAGAGTAAATCACCCGTCGTGGTCAGTACTCTAACCGTCCAGCATCCCCATTTTTTAAGGGAGGCTTCTATGACGGACGGGCACCAGCTGGTCCGTGCAGGCAAGTTGATGGACAAAGAGTGGTGTGCAAGTGGTGAAGCATTCCAATTGTGTCTGAGTTCTAACATAGAGCAAAATAGCCAAATGTGAAAATTGGCAACCCAACCTAGGGCAAAGTAGCATATGTAAAATCTGAAATCAAAATTCCAAATCTTGTTAATGAATATAACGCATAGCAAATTCGGAAATATTGAAAAATGGAAATCCAACGTAGAGCAAAATTGCCGATGTCAAAAATTCGGAAATTAAGCATTCCAAAAACCGAACTCCGAAATCTAACGTAGAGCAAAAATAGCCAATTTAGAAATTTAGAAATTTGAACTAAAAGCAAATATCGTATATGAAGTAATCCGAAATCGGCATCCTAAAAGTGCGATCTAACGTAGAGCAAAATCAGTCAAATGGAAATCGGGAATCTAGCATAGAGCAAAGTAAGAAATGTAAAATCCGAAATCAAGCATTGCAAACCTGGAATCTGAAATTCAACGTAGAGCAAAATAGCCGAATTGAAATTGGAAAACTAACGTAGAGTAGTATGGCAGTTGTACTGCTGTATTTTTTCTACACTCAAATAAAATTAACAATTTTGACTAATGCAAATTGGTCATCACGAATTAAAGAACCGACTCCGACCCTCGTGGTCCAGGCAGGGAGTGTCCTCGCAAGAAACTAAATTGAATGGGACAACAACGAAATACACAAAAATATCTACATTTTGGTAGTTGTTGGTACATGGTGAGCCAGGCATCATGGCCTGCTCCCGAAAGATATGATACATATATTTACAAATCCATACAACCGAGAGTCTTGTTGGTAATCAAATTCCAGCTAAACAGGATCCCTCTTAGGGGGTGGTGGCAATTGAGGCATCTGATTTTGGTTATTTTTTATTGTCGTGCTTATTTCGCTTGTCCACCCAAGTCACATTCAATGATCCGTCCTTGTTCAAAGCATAGGGCGACTTACAATCCCTCAGCAGATGGGACCCCTGGCATTTCGGGCATTTGACATTATTATCCGCAAGAACGGTAGGTTTGCTTGTAGCTTGCCGAGGGGGGAGGAGGGAGACTCTCGCCCACCTAACCTAGCACAAAGATCAAAGATCAAAACCAAAGGATCGAACATCAAAACAGGGAGAAAGGGAAGAGTCAGATCGGGATCAAGCAGGGTGAGGAGTTAAGGGCAGGAAGGAAGGCAGGGAGACAAGGAACAAGGGAACGACAGCAACCCTAAGCCCAAAGCCGGTTGGGGAAGTCGATTCTGACGCTCGACACTGCACCGTGCGTCCCCATGAATTGTGTACTGGGACCGGAGGCTCCAGCAGGGGTGCTCAAACCTAGACGAGTGAAAGCCACAAAGAATTACAGGGAAACCAGGGCACGGTGCACGCGCTCACCAAGGTTTCCCACCTCGCACTAGGCTCCCCGGACATAACGCCAAGCTCTAAACCGAGCTCTAAACTGACTGACGATGACGGATCAAGCAGGAGACCTGACGGACCAAGCAGGGAGAGTAGGGCAAAGAGAATCAGGCAGGGAGAATTGAGGGCAAAGAGAATCAGGCAGGGAGAATTAAGGGCAAAGAGAATCAGGCAGGGAGAGTTGAGGGGAAGAAGGAGTGCATGCTGCCCGGGCCCCGTGGCACTGTGGGCTGTGACTCTCAGTGCTCTATATGCCGGTTCGTATGCCTAGGGTGCATGCAGTGTCAGTGTGTGTGAGAGGGCAAAAGGGAGTGAAGAGCGTACCGTTCAAGCTGGGAGCAGGCACGAAGCAAACAGGCAGGAGCACGAGCGAGGCGCGTCGGAGCGTTGGAGTGCGAGGGCGCGGCGTCGAAGTGGAGCGGAAGCACCGGTGAGCAGAGTGATCAAGGGGCAGGACAAGAGAGGATGCAGAACAAAGAATGCACCGAGGAGGAGATGAACGGAGGCAAGGAAAATTAAAAAGGAAACAGGATGTGGGCGGGGAGAGGAGGTGTGATCGACAAAGGAAGCGATCGAGCGAGCGTGTGCGATCCCGCAGATGACATAGGAGTAAGGGAGTGGGAAGGGGGAGGGGGAGAAGGGAATCTGCTGTAAAATCAATCCGAGAGCCAAAGAAAAAGCAGGCGACAATAATTAATAAAATAATGAAAAATGATTAATAAATAGTAGAAAATGAATAATAAAAAATGAACAGTAAATAGTGTCGTACCGGGAGTCCGTAGTCGCGGGGGCTAGGAGCCACCCGTAACTGAAGCCCACCCCCCGGTGATCAAAAAGGGAGGAAAACCAAGGAAAAAGGAAGAGGAGAAAGAGAATCAAAGGGGGGTGGGCGAGAGTTGAACTCAACCAGGAAAAACTGGAAGGGGCCAACCCCCTGAGGGATTAACTTCAGGGGATTGACCCCCTGAAGTTGATCCTACAGCACCCCCAGGAAAGAGAAGAGAGGGGAGGGGAGATAAGGGGAGGGGGAGAGGAGAGGGGAGGGAGATAAAGAGAGAGGGGGAGGGGCAGGAGGGTCATGGGGAAGGGGAGAGGAAGGGGATGAGGAAAAAAAGGAAAGGGAGGTAGAAGAGAGGGGGGAGAAGAGGTGGGAGGGGAAGGGGGCAGGGTCCGTCACAACACAATCAGGTGAGGCAGTCAGGCAAGGCAAAAGGTGGAAGGGCAGGGTACATCCGAGCAAGGAGAGGTGAGGCAGTCAGGTGATATAACAATTAATATAGTGTAAGGGCAGGAAAATAAAGGCAAGGAGTGTCCGCTAATCTACTCAGAATCTGATGACAGGCAAGTGAGGTCTTCCGTAATACACTGCCGGCAACCAGTCGGTGAGTGAGCCGCTGTACGTCCGCAGATGGAGCAGATAACTGGCAGGCCAAGTGAAGATGATGAGGACGTCGGGGGGAAGGGAGGTGGAGGTGGGGAGGGGGGGGAGGCGGGGGCGGAGGGGCGAAGGAAGAAGGGATGGGTGCGAGGGGCGCGAGCAGGTGGAGTATGATCAAGGGAGATGAGGGTGGAGGCAGCGGAGGGGGAGGGAAGGGGTGCGGGAGGGGGAGCTGGGGCAGGCACGCCGGAGGAGGAGGGGGGGGGAGCAGGGTTCCGAAGCCGTGCATTACGGGAGCGGCGTCGGTGGAGGAGGTCGTTGGCCTGGATGGAGTAGCTTCTCATGTGGTCCTGGACGTACACCTGGCGTCCACAAGCCTTCCCAGTGGAAGGGGAAGGAAGCCCACACAGAGCCCGGAATCTAGATCTCTGGCGAACCCACCAGACCGAGCTGAAGCCGCCGGTGCGGTGGCATCTCGGGCACACAAAGTCGGCGGTAACCACCCAGGCACCACGATGGGGGGGGGCCCGGGGAGGTGATGTCGCCAGCCGGCCTCCCGCAGAGTCAATAATGGGAAGTCCGCGGGGGGGGGCGGAGATGATGTCCTGCAGTTCCCGGGGTGGGACATCCGGGTCCGTCGAGTCCAGGAGGTCCATGAGCTCATCACTCCATGTCGGGGAGGTGGGAGGGGGGGCGGTGGTGAGTGGAGGGGAGAGTGGTGGGGGAGAGGGGGGCGGCGAGGGGACGGCGGTAAGTGTGGGGGAGGGGAGTGGTGAGTCAGGCATGGCGGGGTCTGAGGACGCCCAACCTGGCAGGACGGGCAAAGCATGTGCCCGACTCAGACTGGTAGAAGACATCACCCGTAACCACCTCATGGTGAAGGATGAGGAAGTCTGGGAAGGAGGAGGGGAGAGAGAGAGGGAGGATGTAGATCACAAGTCGTGGCCCAAGGAGGAGTGAGTGGGAGAGCCACTGGCGGAGGACTGCAGCGCCCCAGGGGGGGTTCCCAACCAGGATGAAACTGCCTGGGAGGGGAGGCACGTCGAAGAAGTCCAACTGCCAGCGGGCGGCGGAGCCTACAATGTCGAAGGCAAAGGAGGTGAAGAGAGGCAGGAGGGGGAGGAGGCTGTTGCTGCCGCAACCCGCGTCAATGAGGATGTCCCTGGAAGGGTCGGCGAAGCGAGTGATGGTGGAGGCGAGGAGGGAAAGAAGGGAGGCAGTGGACCAGAAGCGGGACAGGGGGTTATCATGAACAAGGGAAGGGGGTGGGAGGGAGAAAATGGAAGGGAAAGGGGAAGGGATAGTGACTGCGGAGGGGAAGACACACTGTGAGGGCGCCAGGGGCCGAGGGGAGGATCTGAGGAAGAAGCGGCCATTAAGGAGGCGGGGACGGAGAGAGCTGTCAAGCCAGATGAGGGACGGAGAGTCGCCCAACTGGAGTGCCCCCCACAGTGTAGAGGGAGGGAGTCAGCGGGAGGACAGAATGTCGGAGAGGGAGGCGGAGGAGGCGCGGTTGGGAAAGGAGTTGGACGGGAAGTGGGGGTCCTCCGGGTAAAGGAAGGGAATGCCGTCGGGGTAGATGGTCTTGGACAGGTTGGGGTCGAGCTTGTTCATGGAGTTGATCTGGAACTGCTGCATCTGGCGGGCGGTGGAGCACAGCGAGTGGATGATCTCGTCCGCCCAGACGAAGGACTTGCAGCCGTTGTTCGGGTCGCCCTTATCCTTGCGCATGTCCTTGTTCGGGCAGGAAAAGAAGCAGCGACCCAGGTTCTGGGCCTGGCCACGGGCGCAGGTGCGGGAGACCATGTTGACCCCACACTTGCATTGCAAGTTGAGGTCGATGCCGTGCTTACGGTGTACCTGGGAGGGGGCAGGGGGAGGCGGCTGGGTGGCGGTCGGGGCAGAGGCAAAGGTGGGGGCAGGAGTGTGGGTCTGGACAGGAGCGGGAGAGAAGGGCGTGGAGGGGGAGGGAGTCTGGTGAAGAGAGGAGATGACATGCCCGGTGATGGGGGTGTTGTCGACTGGAGGGGGATGGGTGGTGCTGAGAGGGGTGCCAGAACGGGTACGGAACCAGTGGAGAACTGCCGGGAGGGGAGGGAGGGCCTGGAAGGCTGGGGAGTCAAGCGCGGACTGGAGGTCCATGGCAGGGGCAGAGAGGAGGGCGTCCTTTAGGCCAAGGAGGGTGGGGTCTCCTGTGCCCTCAGGGGGGGGTGGGGAGAAGATGGAGGTGAGGGTGGAGGGGTCGGAAGCTACCTTCCAGGGGAGGCGGCCCTCCAGGAGGGCGGAGGCGATGGAAACGAGGGAGTCAGGGGAGAGGGAGTCGGAAAGGGAATGAAGCCAGGCAGGAGAGACGAGATGTTCCACGGAAGAGAAGCCAATGGTGAAGGGGCGAAAGCGAACAAACCGTCAACGGCCTGCGAGAGAAAAAAGAAGAAACCCGATGGAGCAAGAGGGTCGCGATGACGTGGGGAAAGGCAGAGAGCTGGAAGTCGGCGTCGGGAACCTGTGTGAGAAGGAGCGAGATGCGCACAACAAGCAAAAGGCGAAGGAACCAGTCACGAGAACAACGCGATGCGAAAGGAAGAGGCGAAAGGACCGTGGCAGCTGGTGAAGACGCAGTCGAGATGCGAGGGGCGAGAGCAAAGTGAGTGCGACATGGGAGAGCGTGCGACATGCCGTGGGAGCGAGGAGAGACGAGATGTTCCACGGAAGAGAAGCCAATGGTGAAGGGGCGAAAGCGAACAAACCGTCAACGACCTGCGAGAGAAAAAAGAAGAAACCCGATGGAGCAAGAGGGTCGCGATGACGTGGGGAAAGGCAGAGAGCTGGAAGTCGGCGTCGGGAACCTGTGTGGGAAGGAGCGAGATGCGCACAACAAGCAAAAGGCGAAGGAACCAGTCACGAGAACGACGCGATGCGAGAGGAGGAGGCGAAAGGACCGTGGCAGCTGGTGGAGACGCAGTCGAGATGCGAGGGGCGAAGGCAAAGTGAGTGTGACGTGGGAGAGCGTGCGACACGCCGTGGGAGCGAGGACAAAACAAGATCTCCCATGGAAGGCGACGCGTGGGAGAGAAGTCAGTGGCGAAAGGGCGAAGGTAAACAAACCGTCAGCGACCCGCGAGAGAAAAGGAAGGTGTCAGGTGGGGAAGAGGAAGGAGAGGTAGAAGTCAGGGAGAGGGTGAAATGAGAGGGCGCGAGGGAAGGCGAGATGAGAGGGCGTGAGGGAAGGTGAAGGCGCAAGAGAGGTGAGGAGGCGCAAGGAAGAAAGAGCAGAGAGTAGGAAGGCCATGCAAAAGGCAAGATAAGCGACAGGGAGAAAGCAGGAAGGATCAAGCAAGGTGCGCGCATACAGGAAAAACAGGTCAGGTTAAAGAAGCAAGAGGCAAGCAGGTGCGAGATGCGTGTGTGATGCGAATATCAGAAACGGAAACCGTATGCCACGCGCAGAATGCAAAACCGAGGGTCAACGAAAAACCCTCGAATACCTAAATGCAAGATCACGTGCATAAGGCCCAGCCAACGAGTGCCGAGACGTCGCTGACTGTCAGAAGCCGAAGAGAGAGGGGAGGAGGGAGACTCTCGCCCACCTAACCTAGCACAAAGATCAAAGATCAAAACCAAAGGATCAAACATCAAAACAGGGAGAAAGGGAAGAGTCAGATCAGGATCAAGCAGGGTGAGGCGTTAAGGGCAGGAAGGAAGGCAGGGAGACAAGGAACAAGGGAACGACAGCAACCCTAAGCCCAAAGCCGGTTGGGGAAGTCGATTCTGACGCTCGACACTGCACCGTGCGTCCCCATGAATTGTGTACTGGGACCGGAGGCTCCAGCAGGGGTGCTCAAACCTAGACGAGTGAAAGCCACAAAGAATTACAGGGAAACCAGGGCACGGTGCACGCGCTCACCAAGGTTTCCCACCTCGCACTAGGCTCCCCGGACATAACGCCAAGCTCTAAACCGAGCTCTAAACTGACTGACGATGACGGATCAAGCAGGAGACCTGACGGACCAAGCAGGGAGAGTAGGGCAAAGAGAATCAGGCAGGGAGAATTGAGGGCAAAGAGAATCAGGCAGGGAGAATTAAGGGCAAAGAGAATCAGGCAGGGAGAGTTGAGGGGAAGAAGGAGTGCATGCTGCCCGGGCCCCGTGGCACTGTGGGCTGTGACTCTCAGTGCTCTATATGCCGGTTCGTATGCCTAGGGTGCATGCAGTGTCAGTGTGTGTGAGAGGGCAAAAGGGAGTGAAGAGCGTACCGTTCAAGCTGGGAGCAGGCACGAAGCAAACAGGCAGGAGCACGAGCGAGGCGCGTCGGAGCGTTGGAGTGCGAGGGCGCGGCGTCGAAGTGGAGCGGAAGCACCGGTGAGCAGAGTGATCAAGGGGCAGGACAAGAGAGGATGCAGAACAAAGAATGCACCGAGGAGGAGATGAACGGAGGCAAGGAAAATTAAAAAGGAAACAGGATGTGGGCGGGGAGAGGAGGTGTGATCGACAAAGGAAGCGATCGAGCGAGCGTGTGCGATCCCGCAGATGGCATAGGAGTAAGGGAGTGGGAAGGGGGAGGGGGAGAAGGGAATCTGCTGTAAAATCAATCCGAGAGCCAAAGAAAAAGCAGGCGACAATAATTAATAAAATAATGAAAAATGATTAATAAATAGTAGAAAATGAATAATAAAAAATGAACAGTAAATAGTGTCGTACCGGGAGTCCGTAGTCGCGGGGGCTAGGAGCCACCCGTAACTGAAGCCCACCCCCCGGTGATCAAAAAGGGAGGAAGACCAAGGAAAAAGGAAGAGGAGAAAGAGAATCAAAGGGGGGTGGGCGAGAGGATTGCGTCTTGATAAACTGCTACAGCTCGGACCCATGAGCTTGTCATCCCTCTCACACTCAGGAATAGTAGCCCTGATATGTTGATGTGCAACGCAGGGAAATGTGGCTGTCCGGCAAGGAGGAGTCCCTAGTACCGCCTGCCAGCTCCCTCTCAATCAGAGTAACCAACGAATACAGAGACTTAGCCGTCTACGGCTCCCTGGTATTAGCTCCCGGTAGCCCGAATACAACTGCCACCTGACGCATCGGCTTTGGTATCTCCGGAACAGCCTTCCCCGGGATCAAGCACCAATCCAGAAGCTCGCTCCTCAAACGGTGGGCCTTCAACCAGTTAGAGACCCCCTTAGTCTCCTTCTGCATAGATCTCTGGAGGATTGAGTCCACATAAGCCTAGATGTCGAATCCCGGCATCCCCGCTGATGACAATCCCAAGGGAACCTGTCCCGTCATACCACCATCCCTTTTCCATATTACTTGAGGTCGTCGAAGAAACATTCACATAATGTTCTCTGCCTCGAGGCAAATATGCATAACAACGCACTGCAACAGTAGCATCTCCTTGACCCCACTTTGATGACACACGCAATGATGTATTCATATCGAGTTATAATCTGATGAAGCAAATGCATAACCCCGTTCCTAATTATTATTTCATGACCAGGCAAGAGTATAACTGCATTGACCGGACTTCCACATCCGTGCATAACAATGTTGAACGCAGAAACATAACTAACAAATAATGAAACACTTCCGCATCAACATAATCATATTAATATCCCTGCCACAGATATGTGAACCTATCCTCGTCCCCATACGGAAGTTCATCCACTATCAAATATGATCTGCATAAGGGACATTTCACCACTTTCTTATAATGCATGGAGAAAATACTATGCCTTGCTGCATACTAGGCTAAGCTAGACAGGTGATATTCCTCATCCAGACTATCGAAACACCCAACATGAAAATGATGACCGCATGCGGTGGCAATAACCTTCCCTCCTAACAGGCTAGATAGGCAAATGCAGCAATCTTCCCCCCACCGTTGGGCCTAGCAGTGTCCTTATATGCACCACATCGTTGTTATCAAAATGTTCCTGCCAACATAACAATCATTTTGTGTCAGGAAAGCCTGTATGTCGGGAACTTTCAACCGACCAATTTAGGAACCATTGTTCATGAACAAGCCCCACGGGGCATACAGCTCTTCCAAGAAGAACACCTCACACAATTTGAGGATTTTCAAGTGTTGTGCAGGCTCCAACGGGCACTCCCGTGGCCTTATTCTGCCAAGTGTTTTTGTCCCAACGGGACACAAACAACATTCCAATTTCAACATAATAAGTTATGTCAAGCACTTAAATTCACCAGACCCAGGAATGAGCAAGAAGCAACGGGACCGAGCAATGGTGTTGTCGCAAACGCGTGCATATGATGGTACAAACATTCTCGGAATCGAACGAACTTGACACTCGCGACTGGTCATAAGCATCATTAATATTCACTGGTGCCGGTGACTGTTCGAGCAATTCTCAACACAGCATAAGATCGTAGAGCTACAAAATATTTTTAAAATTCTGATACCCTGATATCGAACGCTGAACTCTTACATGCAAGCCCAGATTCCAACATCCCCCATCTGTAGCTGCTGCGTGCAGTAGCACAGACTCAAATGTGGGCTTGTTCAGCATACTGGGTCGTATCACCATCTGCCATGAACTTGCCCAAACTGAAAGTGAACATACCAATGCCTTCACCTTCTCCGCCCTGTAACATTCTGGCTCTGACCAGCGGATTCTTGAACACCAAGACCCACATACACCTGCGGCCAATAGGTCCATGTTCCAGATGCCCAATCACATGCAAGCGTCCTGTCTGACTCAATCGTCTGAAGTACGCAGCCCTGCTCTCGGTCATGTCTGTTAAATAATAAGATGGAACGTGGACACATGCCACCACACGACTGGCCATTACTGCCAACGGAAACGCGATATCCAGCGCTGCGAACCAAGGCGAAGTCACCACTGCGTCACAGACACCATACTTCTCCTTCCATATGCGATAGTTACCTGGCTGAAGTGCGTCATGCGCCTCAGACCAACCCAACTGAGAGTTCCAGTCATTGTTCATGAATCTCAACTGCGGCCATTGCTCCACCATCACCTCACTGATGACCCCAGTGCCTGCCCATGGGTCCCACACGCCATCGACGGACTTCCAGTCCACCTCTGTCGCCAAACGCCTCACCTCAGAGGGCACTGTGATGACCAGTTCAAGCCCCCACTGCAGCGCGCTAGCTTCTCTCACCTGAGCCTTAGTCATGTGTCTCAGCTCTCCTCGTCTTTCAACTTCTTCTTCAGCCAACGCAGGCACAAGAGGTGCATCCCTCAGATGCCTTGCCATGGCCTTCTGTTCCCGATATTTCTTGCTCAGCACCGTGCGATGCCCCTCATTCCAATGCCCTGGCATGAAGATCTGCACAGCCTCAGAGAGCTTGTCCTGTCTTCCCCAATCAATCTGATCTGGCATGCCCAAGAACATGTCCTCCTCCTTCAACAGCATCTCCCTTGATGAGATGGCATGCCAAGGCTGAAACTTGCCTCCCTTCACCACCCGACGGGGACCCACGTCTGCTGGCAACAGGCGCATCTCCGCAGACAGCTTCTCATTCAATTGCTGCTCCTTCATGCCCAGTCTGTCCTCTAGGGCACCAGAGCTCTCGTCTTTCTGGGTCTGCACCTCAGCGTTGGCGGCTTGCATCCCCGTGCCTGAGCACCTGGGACATAGCCACTCGCCTTCTGGTACTCCATCCAGTGCTGGGGTCAGACACCACAAGTGGTACCCCCTGTTGCATGCGTCGCACAACAGCATCTCTGCTTCCCCATCAGTCTTCCTGCAAACTTCACATGCTAGGTGCTTACTGGGAACGGCTGCACTGCAGTCATACTGATCCTTCACCTGTAGGTGACATGGCGCGATGCTCTGCACGGTGCTCTTCTCTCTTAACTTGGTGGCGTCCTCAAGTACCACCACACCATCTCGCTGTATCTTGACCAGCTTCAGAATGGCAGATTTGGTCGCGACTTCCATGCCGCTGCGAGGCTTCTGCCTGATGTAGACGAAATCGCCCACCTTAAACTGGTGTGGACTAGGCTCATAGCCCCCACCTCTTCTCCCTTCATAATGTAATGTATCACGATGCTGTGCGACCTCCAGGCTGCAACCAGCGTGTACCATCAATCGCCTCACCACCTGTGCTCTCTGGTGGAGGTCCTTGACTCTGGCATCCTTCTCATCTTCGACCTCAGCACCAAAATCTATGCTGGGCGCCCGTTTCAAATCAGGCGGCACTACTGCCTCTTGAGCGAACAACATGGTGAACGGCGCAACCCCCGTGGACTCCTGGCGTGCTGCATTATAGCTCAGCACTAGTGGCCAGAGCTGCTCATCCCACTCATAATCGAGACCCTTCTCCAAGGCAAGCTTCTTAAAGCAGAACTTCATAGTGCGTACCACTCTCTCGGTCAGCCCATTGCCTTCTGGTGAGTCTGGCGAGGTGACTCGCCGGTCGATCAGGCAGTCTCTGCATAGCTGCTTGAACTCGCCTTCAAACTCCTTTCCTCCATCCACCAAGCATTCTGCCGGCGCACCAAACACAGCCAGTACATGACTGCGAAATGCCGCTGCGATGGTGCTCGCCTCCTTGTCAGGAATGGGCACGCAGATTATGAACCTGGTATAGTGCTCGGTCATGCTGAGCACTCGGTTGTTGCCAGACTTGGTCTCTCTCCTCGAAGGCCATGCCAAATCCAGCGACCAGCGATACATGAACGACACGATCTCAAGTGGGGATAAACATGCCTCCTCTCTCGCATAATGAGTCTTCACACGCTGACAGGTCTCACACTGGGTGACCACAGCCTCCACGTCTTTCTTTAGATCGGCCCACCAATGGCGCTGCCACAAAAGATGCTGCGTACGTCTTATGCCCCAATGTCCAGTTCTGGAGTGGCATTCCTTTACCAACGCGAGACGGTCAGCAGGCTTAGGTATTCTCACCTCCTTGCCTGACATGGTGACCATGTAGATCTCGTCCGTGGCCTCGTCCCATCGATGTCGTGCTGCTCGCCTCCTTACTCGACGAACTTCCTCTTCTGGCAACCTCACTCTACCATTGGACTTCAACCATCTAAGCTACCATGCATCATCGTGTACGTCTCGATGCTTGTCACGGTCTGACTGCTGCTCAGCCACGCTGGCCATCAGGTCCTCAAATCTGGTGGTACACGCCAACCTGGGGAGCCTCATCTCTGACTCTTTGGCAGGCGGACTCCAGGCAGGCACATCCACGCGCGCTGCTGGGGTTGCGCCCTCCTTCACGAAGTGGTTCTCATGCCTCTGACGATACTGCGCCATGGTGTAGAGCTGCCACTCTTTCTTCTTCTTCTTCTTGGTTCCAGCCTTCTGTCGCTGGGCTCCAATTCCTTCTGCGCCTTTCTGCCCTTGCGAGCACATTATCCGCAGCTTCTCCTCCCAGTCACGATGGGTCATAGTCTTCGCCACCTGCTGGGTGTATGCGTTCGAATTCTCAACCCATTCCGCCAGCAAAGCTTGCCTCTGCTGAAGGTCCGACCTCTCGTGGTCTGCCCAGTTGTTGTCTACAGCGATGGGCTGTCCTGGGGAATTCTCCGCCTCTGGGGATTCCTTGCTGTGAGGGAGCCCCTTCCTGCTTGCTTCTGCGACCGCCATCAGCAGCTCCATTGCCCTGCGATCCATGGCCAGGCCCAGAATGCTTGCCAATTCTACGTCGTTCAGGCCATCGGCCATGCGTAGCTCACTTGCGCTGTAGCCCATGGCTCGCGCCTTCTCTTCGAGGTTCACTTCTCGAGATTCTTCCTCGGCGTCTTCATCGTCCTGGTTGCGCACCACGGTGCCCATCCTCGCTCTTCTGAACGCTCTTGACCCTTGCGTCGCCATGATGGTGGGTAGTGCCCTCAATGGTTCTCCCACCACGTTCACCACGTAGTGAGGCGCGCGGTCTGTCCTTATCACTGGCCTGGGATGCCAGCCCTTGCATATGATTGACGATACGATTCGTCCTTCTGGTCTCACCACCTTGCTCATGACGGAGCGAAACTGGTGGCTCTGGAACAAGTTGCTCCAATACGCTCGCAATCGATGTGCGTAAGCGCCTGCTTGTGCTGCATCAAAGGACACTGGTCTACCAATGACGCTGGCAATGTACGGGAACACCTCGTCCCTGATCTTGGTTCCAGGTCTGTGTGACAACGGAGAAACATTTTCCAGGATATAGCCTGGAGGCCTCTGCCGCTGCAGCTGCTGGAGTGTGGACAGAAGCCTGACCACTTCATAAAATAATTTGCTGTGCCTGCCATCCAGGCCTGTGAGTGTTCCAGCAGGGGAGAGATCCTGACATGGGAACCCACATACCATGACCCACTGGCGTCCTTGAAGAGCTCCTGCTCGTATGAAGTCGGCGCTGGTGGTCTCGCGCAGATCTTGGGGTAGAGCCCCAAACTCTATTGCACGGGGCGAGATGAGGTCAGGGTATCGTCTTAGCAATGCCGTGCACCTGGCTCTGGCAACTGTCCGACTGCTCGGGGATATGTCCTGATACAGGTAGCGATCCACCTTCATCCCACTGCGGAGCAACATTTCTAGCCCAGCACATAGGCCTCCACATGGCTCGTAGCACACCACGCCTTCCTGCCGAGCTTGCGAGAAGAATCGACTGCCCAGCACCCTGGTGTCGACCTTCTCGGGCTTCAGGGTGCGCTCACCTTCAAAGTACTCATTGCTGTACACAGCAGGGCTTCCCTCGCCGTGCGTACCTCGCGTCGGCCTGACCAGGCTCAACGCCTTCCAAGCTGCTCTGACTAACCTTCCAGAATCGGTCACCAGCTCAGGTAAGTCAGTGTCGAACATGTCCCCATGATTGCATTCTAATTCCTCGTGGTAGTGCAGTTCACTGCTGATTGACTTTGTCGCCGCCGCCGCCCAAGCTCATGCCGTGCTGATTAGCTCAAAACTGAAGGACACCTGTCAGCAGCTAGGCCAGTGCACCAGGGGTGCCCCTGGATTCACTGCAGAACAAGGTGTTGAGCATATCACCGGGTAGAAGGAGGCCGCTCATGACTAGTGAATTCAAAGCTGATCCGTCGCCGCCGTCACTGGTAGCTCTTTCCGTGCAAGTACCACCAAGTTCAGGGAAGAAAAAGGGTCCGCCAGTGCACCGTGGGTGCCCCTGGAGTCGCCTGACTTCCGAATCCGCTCTTTCAACTGCTGCTGACTTCTCGCCAAAGGGCCTTTACTTCCGGATTAACACTGAAATAAAAAGCCGCTCCGCGCAGGACATTATTGTTTTGAAAAAGTATGAAAACAGCAGTAAAATGTATCCGTCAAAATTGATATTATACCACAAAATACGAATTATTGTGTACAAAAGCTGTGAGCAGAACTGTCTTAGCACTCTAGCACTGGCACGCGAACAGCCACCTAGTACTTGCGAAGGCAAAACAATAATGAGTCCACTAGCCTGACCTCCGGTCAGAGTCTACTTATATCTCAATGCTCTGTCACATTTCCCAAAACTGTAACGGGTTCTAGCCCTTAAATCTTCATCTGGCCAATAGAAAGTCATTATTCCATGCCAGCTCTAACAATGTTACCGTTCACCGCATTCTGACTGACACGTCAGCGGCAAAGGAGTCACTGCCATCTTCGTCTTATCATTCCCTGGTCACTTGATGGTGACCATATCTTCTCTGACAAGTCTGCATCTCACAGATGGTCATCTTCGTAAAGCCTGTCATGCTGTCACCACTGTCATGCGTGTCACCAGCTGAACAAACCCGGCGCGGTACCATGAGAAGCCGGCGTTTGTTACAGTGTGCCCGCGCACCAGCCCAGCATCGTGAACAAAGGCGCCCTTCATGCATAGATCCGTGGAGCGCGGAGCGTGTACCCAAGCAATGCCATACTCAGAGACCCCGATTTGTATGAGCGGAGCCGCCCAGCTTGTCTGATTAGAGCGGAGCCGCCCAGCTTGTTCAACGGGGAAAAGAGGGGGGAAGCCGGCACCTGACGGGTAGTGTGCGGTGGCAGGCGAGCAAGGACCCGTGGTACTGCCCAAACTGCACCATCGAGCGCCATCAGTGCTTTGTCTGCAAGGTGCTGCCCGCCACCGGGGGCTGACAACCACCACTCGCCCCATCATCAGGAGGCAGCGACCGAGATTCCCGCTGCATGTCGCTTGCGCCCAAATTCAGACCCTTTGGAATGGCTCGTTGCCTCCTAGGGTGGGGTTTGTGTTTTGATCAGCCGCCACCAGGCCTCCCGGCTACCTTACCCTTCGATTGATGTAGACTGCAGATGTTCGCGGACCATTAAGTTGTAGTCTACAAGAAGCCGGAGAAGTTTAATCAGCTTCTCGATCTCTTGAGTGCTTCTCCGCATTCAACAGAGAACTTTCAGTACAAAATCGACGGACGTTGCTGAATCTCGGCTCACGTTCGTTTCTGGTAGATTCCATTGTTTAGAGACCGCGACTTGCTGGATGTCGAACAGGCAGAAATTGGGAGCACAACACCCTACTCCCTGAAAATGCCGTCTCTTTTTCTTTCTTTTTGGTGGAATGTGATACACGAGGTCCATTTCCTGGCAGTGCTCATGTGACACAGCGTGCGTATCGCAAGGCAAGTATAGCTGACGGGCTGTGCCGCGACATCCAAGTGGCCTCGATGGCTGATGGGGGAAGGGCAATGATCTCTGGTGGCGGCAGAAAGACGAGACGGAGTTTGCGGGTCCCAATCACAAGCTGCGCAGATGCTCCGTGTTCGAGTGCGGCCGCTTCTTCCACATGCAGTGCCTCGGGGACAAGCAGCAGATGGACGAGAAGCGCCTCGGCATATTCACCTGCCCTCGGCATTACTGCAAGACGTGCGGTGAGGCCTCGCCGCGTAAGTGCGCGCTTTGGTATGTCCTTCCAGTGTTCCGAAGGGTCCCTTGACAATATTAGAATATATAACATCTATTAGTGAATTGTCAATAATTGCCGTCCTGTAGAGTTTGACCGTGAAGAATCCATTCATTAAAGTTTCTCCTAAACATTGATGGACAATTTGGTTTCCGATAACCGATGTGTCCGGAGGGTCCACTTATGTGTCCGGAGGGAGGGTGGGGTGCTCCGTCGAGTTTGTCCGGAGGGGGTGGGGGTCAACAAGATGATGTCCCGGGCGGGGGAGGGTCAAGGGGGCATGTCCTACCCCCCTTTGCGACAATAAATGGAGCGACCCTTAGCAATTATTAATTAGGAATGAATAATTGCTAATTAATAATTGCTAGCTAATTAATAATTGCTAATTGATTAATAATTGATTAATAATTGATTAATTAATCAATTATTAATTTGTCAATAATTAAATGTTATTGTTAACATAATATTATTATTAACAAATTAATAATATTTTAATTTGTTATAATATTATGATAATATGTATAATATGTATAATATCATTATAACATAATATTATAATAATATAATATTATCATAACATAATATTATAACATTATTATGTTATAATTAATATAATAATAATATCATTATATTAATTATAATATTATATTGCTAATATTATTATATTAATTATACAATAATGATAACATTATTATCACAATAATATCATTATATTAATTATAACATTATATTAATTATATTATTATATTAATTATAATATTATAATAATATTAATAATACTTTATTAATAATAATATATTATATATGATATTCTCATAATTATATTATAATTAATATAATAATATAATCATAATATTACAATGATATAGTAATAATGATATAATAATAGTATATTATATTACTATAATAATAATGTAATATTATGTTATCGTTATTATTATTTGAGATTTGGAAATGTCAAAATGCATCTATTGCTGGATTCAGTGCACCGTAGGTCATAACTTGCATGACTCCGTTTGAGTGTACCAGTACTCGTACAGCACTTGGTGACAGATCCTAGGTCACAAGATGCATTATATTCGTTTATCTTTATAATCAGTTTACACTTGTATGAAAACTATTCAGTGACCACCCGATATATTGCGGAACAATATATCTCACAGGTTATGGGGTATCGCCCCGCTTTCTTCACTGCTGACTTTGCCATGATTGGCTAAGCTTTTCTGCTTGGCGGGGCGTTGGGGCCTCGCGAGGCGTTGAATTGGCCATCTTAGAGCTCGCGGTTTACGCTATGTTATGGTGAGATTTTGGATTGGGGACTTTCGGCCTCTTCTTCGAGTGTCCGCGTTGGATTTTGTTTTAGACTGGGATTGATCACCCTTGTCAACGCTTCCTTGGCCGCCGCGTATTCGACTTCGTTGGTTTCGTTCGACCCCCTTTTCACCTCGCTCCGTCGCTCCGTCGCTCGCCACCTTACAATTTGCACCTCGCCTTCACCCCAACACCCCTCCTATAGGAATTTACTCTGAATGTCTACATCTAGTATTAACACCCCTGCCGTGGGCGCTAGAATGCGCCTCGATTCGATTTTCGCTAGAAACGTGGGTGCTCGTTATAAGAGCACCCCGCAGTCAGTGCATGCGACACTTGCTGCTACTGACAGGACACGTGGCAACGCTGTTTTGCAATCATCTTGGGACGTTGACGTTGTAAAGCGTTTTGCGAGAGACACTCTAGGTACCAAGGAGTCTTCATTTTCCGGAAGTGGGCCGCATCGACAACTCCTATGGGACTCCTTGGTTACTGCATTGGAGGCTTCTTTTATCACCAAGGACAACGCCAACGAGGACATTTTTTACCTCGTGGACGTCACCAAAGAGGTTCACCCGATCTTCAACGACATTTTACTTCGTGCGTTGGTTTCTTTGACGACACTCCACTCTCCAGCTCGAAGGTGGGTCGACGCTTCGGCGAGAATTTCTCCGCGCGACGGTAAGAGAGCCCTCCTTGAAGTCACCAAGAGGCTTCTGCCTCCTGGGCATCGGCCGCTCCGCCACCATGAGGAGCTCTTAGGGATTTCCTTTGGGTCCTCGGACGACCCAGGGCCCTTAGTGGCGCAATTTGATGAGTGTCTTAAGGCGATAGCGGCTAGCGGAGCCGGCTCTCTGGACGACGAGGCCGCCAAGAGGCAGCTTCTGGCGGCACTGGATGCCGAGTTCTACAAGGAGGTAATTACCCCACTTCGCCTAGACACTGAGTTGGCGAAAGTGGGCATCGAGGAGATCTACACGCACATTCTCGAGGTTTGGTGGTGTGCAAACCCTAGTGACCCTCCCAACCGCCCCAAGGCGAACGCGCCTACCCCGACGCGCACGCCTCTCGGATTGGCTTACGCAGGTGGGGAGCCGCGTGACATTTCAGACTTCCTCGAGGAGTTTGCTCGTATCGTTGGTGAGGCTTCTACCCTTCTTGCCTCCCTTCGTCATGACGAGCGCGAGCATGCGCGAGACACACCGCCGCCACGGGATGATTTTCCCCGTCGGCATGGGGGCGGTGGTGTCAAATTTCCACCGTCAAAATGGCGCGACGAGCGGAACTGTCGGTCCGACGGTAAGTTTCATGGCCGTGACCGTCGAGGTGGGCTGAAGCATCGCTTCGCGGCCTACCCACTCACGAAGGGCGGGAATTGGTCCCAAACGCACGCCAGACATGCGGCGCGGTGCATTTCCTTCCACTCTGCGTCTTCGGCCTTCGTTCAGGAGTGCCCCCTGTGCCCTGGACACTTTCATGACACAGCACGTTGCCCGGAGGTGTGTGGTTCGTGTGATGTGGAGCTTCGTAATGCCGCCATGGACTTGGACGAGGTGGTTTCGGCTTTCCAGACAGCTTTCGACGATGAGAACGACAAGGAATTTGCTCACCTGTGCCACCAGCGCGACCAGCCGCTGGTGCGTGACGACCCAGAGCCCTTCACGGCATGTAGCACGGCTAGGTGGGCCCGGATTGCATAATCGATGAAAATGACATTTAGAAGTCGCAAGAAGTTTCAAGAAGTACTTAGTGGTTAAAAGAAATCATCTAGAGGCAATATTTTATATTTTTGATAATTGTAGTGGCCACAGGGTTGCTTACAGGTCGCGGATGGGCTGCCGTACATACATTGCATATCTTGCGGGCGCGTGAGATATGCAAATGGTACGGAGAAGTTATTAGACGTGGTGAGAAGTATTTAGAGGTCATCCGTAGGCAATGAGAAGCGAAATTTCACATCGGGACATATTCACGGGGTGCTGGGGAGCTAATTTCGTCTGTAAAATGGCTGCAAAGCAGAAATTGCATATCTTGCGGGCGCGTGAGATATGCAAATGATACGGGGAAGTTATTAGACGTGGTGAGAAGTATTTAGAGGTCATCCGTAGGCAATGAGAAGCGAAATTTCACATTGGGTCATTTTCACGGGGTGCTGGGGAGCTAATTTCGTCTGTAAAATGGCCGCAAAGCAGAAATTGCATACAGTAATCACTCACTTTTAAGAAAACCCGACGTTAAGAAAGCAGCCAGCGTTTGGGGGGGGTACCCAACTCGATGAGTACGGCTGGCTGGCTTTTTCGGCTAAGAAAATTCCCGAAATAAGCAACCTTTGTGCTGGCGCCGCGCAGGCGATTTTTCCTGAAATTATGGCCGTTTTAAGCGTTTATCAATGAAAATTTAAGAAAATAGCTGGCTAATTGAAAGAAAATGGCTTACTATTCTTCGAGTTCTCTTATGACGCTGACGCTGGCGGGGGTACCCAACTCGATGAGTACGGCTGGCTGGCCCAAAATCCCTGTTTTCTTAAATATGGGCGATTAC